>SDVV010004909.1:0-19719 GCA_016164225.1 Gammarus roeselii | reverse complement strand
AGCTCACCACATACAGCTCACCACATACAGCTCACCACATACAGCTCACCACATACAGCTCACCACATACAGCTCACCACATACAGCTTACCACATACAGCTCACCACATACAGCTCACCACATACAGCTCACCACATACAGCTCACCACATACAGCTTACCACATACAGCTTACCACATACAGCTTACCACATACAGCTCACCACATACAGCTCGCCACATACAGCTCACCACATACAGCTCACCACATACAGCTCACCACATACAGCTCACCACATACAGCTTACCACATACAGCTTACCACATACAACTCATCACATACAGCTCACCACATACAGCTCACCACATACAGCTCACCACAGACAGCTCACCACATACAGCTCACCACAGACAGCTCACCACATACAGCTCACCACATACAACTCACCACATACAGCTTACCACATACAGCTCACCACATACAGCTCACCACAGACAGCTCACCACATACAGCTCAAATAGTACACTTACGAACTCGGTGAAAGCATCATCTTACTCTACTATAGATTGTATAGCATTAAAGGCTTGAGTTCAAAGCGTCACCCAACACCATTCAGTAGTTCGGTTGCTATGTTTACGTTAGGGGACCACAATTGGCTTCCAGTACTCATGATAATTTCCGATCTAAACACAAGGGTCATTGGTCAATGGCATCTGAAATGATCACAGGCGCGGAGCTATACCATTGACATCGTTGATAACGAAATTAACTATTAGAGTTTCATATGCACCAGTAGTAGGCGTTGGTTAAGGAATTCGTGGGTACAAACCATGCGTAGGGTATAGTTGATACCTTTCGCAATTTATGATAATGATGCAAACAATCATTGAAACCCCAATAACATGTTAATCATTATGATCTGCATTAATGCCAGTAAAAGTTTGAATCAATTAAACAGGAAACAATAATCTTTCCATTACCGAAGCTCTAAGGTGAGCCCTTCCTATTGTTTTAACGTCATTATCAGGAAAAAAAGTCGGGAAAATAGTCGCACTCCCCTGCCTCATGGAAGAGAGTTTAGGCTAAGGATCTTCAGTGAGGCTGCTACAGTGAGCCTGATGCAGTGAGCCTGCTACAGTGAGCCTGCTACAGTGAGCTTGCTACAGTGAGCTTGCTACAGTGAGCCTGCTACAGTGAGCCTGCTACAGTAAGCCTGCTACAGTGAGCCTACTACAGTGAGCCTGCTACAGTAAGCCTGCTACAGTAAGCCTGCTACAGTGAGCCTGCTACAGTGAGCCTGCTACAGTGAGCCTGATACAGTAAGCCTGCTACAGTGAGCCTGCTACAGTGAGCCTGCTACAGTGAGCCTGATACAGTGAGCCTGCTACAGTGAGCCTGCTATTTACAAATGAACAAAACACCAATTATCAGCAGGTAAAATCACACCCCCAAAATTAGGTCAAATTCTAAATGTTCATTCAGCAGTTATTTCTGAAATCAACGAGTGTTCCTGCACTGAAGGTCAAAATCAATTTTGATTTTCAGTTAACAAAAAATGCAAGTTTATAATCAAGTTATGGATCTGGAGTTAGACCTTATCGAACGCAATAGGACTGAGGTCTGATTTTTATTTTCAACGAGATTATCTTCTCATCTCTCAAGCATCAGTCGAACGTCAAGAGCCTCAACGAATATCTTTATCTTCTTGTAGTCAGCCTTGGAAAAAGTGAAAATATATTTTTCTTATTACTTTTCGAATCCCAATAAGGACCTGGTCGCTAAATCCAGTCTCAAAATTCCAATAAGGACCGGGTCGCAAAACCCAGTCTCAAAATCCCAATAAGGAACTGACCGCTAAGCCCAGTCTCAGAATCCCAATAAAGGCCTGGTCGCTAAGCCCAGTCTCAAAATCCCAATAAGAACCTGGTCGCTAAACCCAGTCTCAAAATCCCATTAAGAACCTGGTCGCTAAACCCAGTCTCAAAATCCCAATAAGGACCTGGTCGCTAAATCCAGTCTCAAAATCCCATTAAGGAACTGGTCGCTAAGCCCTGTCTCAATTATTTGAACTCTTGCTATCCTCTCCTTTTATTTGTTTGACCGGACGAGCCCTAACAGCTCTGCCAACAAATAGTCCACGCATGTCGCATCCTATCAAGTCACCCGCAACCCTTGACTTCTCCTGGAAATTGATGTGGCATGCAGGGACTTCCAAACATATAGCATGCATGGGTTTCAAAGAAAGAGACATATCGAGTAGCTCTCAAATGCAAGAGGCTTCCAAACATGTAGCATGCAATGGCTTTCTATGCATTTGGCAGTCGAAATTACAAATATGTGGACATCATACACGGGCTTCAAAACATGTGATGGAGGAGCTCCTAAACATTTGTAATTGAACGGGCATGCATGTGCACCGAACTGTACGTGGCATGATTGGGATTCCAAACATTTGAGATGCAAGGACATTCAAAATGTGTCATACGTGGGTACCCAAAAATTTGTCATTCTTGGGCTTCCAAACATGTGGCACGTAAGGGGTTGCAAATATGGTGGGTGCAGGGCTTCCTAACATGTGGCATTCAGGGGTTTACAAAGATGTCGCATTAAACGGCTTCCAAGAAAGTAGCAAGCATGGGCTCCCGAACATATGGCATGCGTGGGAGCCCATGCGGTTGCGGTTTGTAGGGACTTCCAAAATTGTGGTATGCAGGAGCACACAAGCATGTGGCGTGTAGGGCTTTTCGAACATGTGATATGCAAGTGCCCATAAGCGTTTGTCAAAGCAGGGACTTCCAACCTGCAATATTAATAGAGTAGAAGACGCCACAACGTAACGTCAAGTTGAATGTCTTAGTGCGCCTGGCCAGGTATGATCAAGCCTTGGGAATATGGTTCGTTGCGCCGACCTAAAACTGTATTATTGTACACTTTGTAGTTGGGTTTCAGGAAACCAGTTTCGTTGATATTTATTTTGTAAGCCCTTCATGCCCAGAAATCATGATTCGTTGATATTTTCTTGGTACTTCAGGCTTACACAAATATGAAATTCCTCACATTACATTTTATTGTGTAAAACCAATGAGGAACACAACCGCATGAACTTTCTATTCTCACATTTCAAATTATTGTAGTTGTGTGCGGCTGAGATAACGTAATTACTCGGAAACAATTGGAGAAACAGTTTCGTAAAGTCACTTGCACATACAAGGCTTGTGAAGAGATCAAATACTTCTCTTAAAAACATCCCTCCGCATTGGACATCAAACTCAGCAGGAGGAGAAATTTATATGCAATGTTCAGTATCATCCAGTGTTCGCAGGTCAAATTATTTAGATCTTTTCTATACCAGGCTTTGATTTGTAAATTCATAATGGCTGGAACAACGACAGGAAGGGTTTTAAAATTCAGATCCATGGAGGAATTAAGTACATTTATATCGAATGCCTATAGATCTTTGTTTGTGTTTGTGAATTGTTTTTTTTCCAACATTTTTTTTGTGTTCTGGACGATTCAACCGTCGTAGACAAGGACTTTTGAATGTTTTGATAACCTTCCACGTTCATTAGGAAACTTTTTTGCTCTCAGAAAATTCGTTTTCGGATTGTGATCGTTAACATAATCGAATGAAGCCAGTGACGTGGTTCCTAAATTGGGTATAAGTGTTTTTTCACATCTTGCCTTGCAAGAGAAAAGCAAAATTAATTATTCCGACTAATTATTTATGATTAAGTATTACCGGTAATCTAAGGTATAGCAATATATTTATACATAATTGTAATTAATTGTTTGATGTCAAGGTACTAGTCATTTCCATTTATGATTTCAGTGAAATCATATTGCTTCTACTCATCAAATAGATTTCCTTTGGTTAAATAAAATATTAATCTGAATTTCCACTGCTTCGTTAATCAAAATATTTTTCAGAATTACACTGATAGACAAGTGGTTTGATATATCAGATATTATTATGCCAGAGTTGTCATTATGCAAATACGTAGGGAAAATATTATTTATTTGGGTGGCCTCATCTCCAGCTTTGTCTATTCTGGTTGATTTTGATGTTAGTGGCAATAATACACGACTGTTCATTGAACATATGAGCTCCAAAGCATGATTGTCGTTATTATAATTCATAAAATCTATAATAAAACCTCCACATAGGATGAAGTTCTCAATCTTTATGCTGTTACAAAATTGGATGGGGTTAACATAGCTGCACACTACACGTGTCCTCTGTTGGTGCCAGGGTGATCAGCTGCTTACCTCACAGTGGGTAATCCCGTCTAGCCGTGTGAAGTATTGCCATGCGAAATAACAGACTGCGCGCTCGATTAAAAGCAGTATTGACACAATACTGTGCCTAGATGATCTCATCAAACACTTGGCCGATTCTTATGCGAAGAATTTGGTGAAAACACTAGGAGGAAGAATCCAGCTGGATTATTCTGTGCAGGACTTATAGGAAGCAAACGCAGTTAAATGCCTCTACTGCGTACGTCATCAGTAAAACTATATCCAGATTACATTAGTTCCAAGCGTCCTCGTCAAATGAATACATAGTAAACAGGCTGACGAACGTCCTCGTCAAATGAATACATAGTAAACAGGCTGACGAACGTCCTCGTCAAATGAATACATAGTAAACAGGCTGACGAACGTCCTCGTCAAATGAATACATAGTAAACAGGCTGACAAACGTCCTCGTCAAATAAATACATAGTAAACAGGCTGTCGAACGACCGGTTCGTTCATGCATGCGATAAAGCGATAGTGTTTATATTGATTATTAGTTTCAACAGTGTTCTACTGTTTTCATTTCAGCAGAACTTGCAATAAGAAACATGCATATCGCTCTTGCAGTCTCCGTGACGTAAAGAAGCGGGGTATTCCTTTTCCACGATTCCGAGATAGGATCACAGAATGGGCCGTTCTGTCCCAATTTACCGTCCCCATAATCTTCTGGTCCCCGGCAATGGGGGAAAATAGCCTAGCCCGATATCCGAGCGCTGGGCCACTGACACCCAAGAGGGGCAGGGATGGGCGGAGGTTGCATTGTGTCCTCAAATGACAATGTGAGGTATCCAATCCCCCCGTTCAATGAAACCTTTCAAATCATCTTGACCCATTTTATTATTGGTGACTGTCCTCCAGCATTGTCCACCTATGGTAAAATAACTGTTCATTATAAACCACTCTTATTATTAAAGAAGTGTTAAGCAGTACACGTCCTCTTCAGAACAGCTCACGCTGACAAAGAAGAGGTTCATATCATATGAGTACTTTGATAAACTGTTCTTTATTCTACATTCCTATGCCTAGATAAAATGTAAAAAAAAGTATTAGCAATATGATCATTTGTATAAGTAAATAAAGTCAAATCGTTTTTTTTTTGAGCGCGCGATGCCATGTCTCCCCATACCGCTGCTCCCATCCCGCTGCTCTAATACCGCTGCTCCCATATCGCTGCTCTCATGCCGCTGCTCCCATAGCGCTGCTCTTATACCGCTGCTCCCATACCGCTGCTCCCATACCGCTGCTCTCATGCCGCTGCTCTCATGCCGCTGCTCCCATACCGCTGCTCTCATGCCGCTGCTCTCATGCCGCTGCTCCCATAGCGCTGCTCCCATACCGCTGCATATGTTGTTTGATAGCTTCAACTTGGATGTATTACCAGTCGCAAGCTTGATGATGATGCGCACATTTTTATTAAGTTAGATAATCAATAGACTACGACGCAAGTACTTTAACAATACAACAGAAAATAAAATTCATTAGTATGACAAATATTGCGAAATGATTTTTCCGCAAATAATTCGAGTCTTCCATTGTAAGCTACAGTGAATGTTAATTAGTGCTAGTTCGACTTTACCAAGATAAACCTAACAAAGCCAACGTAAAATTGTCTCATCACTTAATCTGTTCCTACACCCCCAATAATAGCCACACAATTATGGCGCCCGTCATGGCCCTGAGGACGGATTAATCTGTCCCACAATACCTTGCTGAGAACAGCAGTCGGCAGAGTTCCGCCAACACCAATAGAACGGGCTCCGAAAACAGCAGTAGGCACGGCTCCGTCAACAGCAGTAGGTAGGGTCCAACCACCAGTAATAGAAAGAGCTCCGCCAACAGCAGTAGGCAGGGTTCCGCCAACATCAGTAGAAAGTGCTCCGCCAACAGCAAATAGAAAGCGCTCCACCAACAGCAATAAAAAGAGATCAGCCAACATCAACAAAAAAGGCTCCGCCAACATCATTTAGAAAGGGCTCCGCTGACAAAAATAGGCAGGGCTTCGACAACAGCAATAGAAAGGGCTCCGCTTACATCATAGGAAAGGGCTCCGCCAGCAGCAATAGTATGGGCTCCGCCAACAGCAGTTGACAGGGTTCCGCCAACATCAATAGAAAGGGCTCCAGAAAGCACTCCACCAGCAACAATAAAAAAGGATCCGCCAACTGCAATAGAAGAGCTACGCTAACAACAGTAATCAAGGTTCCGCCAGCAGAAATCGAAAGGGCTCCGCCAACAACAATTTAAAAGGATCCGCCAACAGCATAAGAGAGGGCTCCTCCAACAGCAATAGAATGGGCTCGGCCAACAGCAATAAAAAGGGCTCCGCCAGCAGCAATGGAAAAAGCTCATCCCACAGCAAGAGAAAGGGCACCGCCAACAGCACTAGACAGATTCTGCCAACAGCAATAGAAAGGGCTCATCAAACAGCGATAGGCAGGGCTCCGCTAACAGCAATAGCATAGGCTCCGCTACAAGCAATATGCTGGGTTCTGTCAACAACAATAAGAAAGGCTCCGCCAAAAGCAGTTGGCAGTGTTCCGACAACAGAAACAGAAAAGACTCTGGCAACATCAATAGAAAAGGCTCCGCCAATAGCAACAAGCAGGCCTCCACCAACAGCAATAGGCAGAGCTCCGCCAACATCAGGAGGCAGTGTTCCGTCAGCAGCAATAGAAAGGGTCGGTCAACAGCAACAGAAAAGACTCCCCCAACAGCAATAAGCAGGACAAGGCAATCAGCAATAGAAATTGCTCCGCCAACAGCAGAAATCAGGGTTCCGCCAACAGCAATAGAAAGGACTCCGCCAACAGCTATGGAGTGGGCTCCGCCAACAGCAAAATGCAAGGCTCCACCAACAGCATTTGGCAGGGCTCCACCAACAGCATTTGGCAGGGCTCCGCCAACAGCAATATAAAGGACTCTGCCATCAGTTGTAGGCAGGGTGGTTCCGCCAACAGCAATAGAAAGGGCTCCGCCATTTGCAAGAAGCCGGACTCTGCCAACGGCAATATCAAGGGCTCAGCAAACAGCAATAGATAGACTCCGCCAACAGCAGTAGGCCGGGCTCCGCCAACAGCAATAGAAAGAGCTCCCCCAACAGCAATAGAAAGGGCTCCACCAACAGCATTAGAAAGGGCTCCACCAACAGCAATCGAAAGGGCTCCACCAACAGAAATAGTAAGGGTTTCGCCAACAGCAATATGCAGGCCTCCGCCAACAACAATAGAAAGGCCAACTGCAATAGAAAGGACACCGCCAACTGCAATAGAAAGGGCCCCCCCATCATTAATAGAGAAGGGCTTCACCAACATCAGTAGTCAGGGGTTCGCCGACAGCAATAGGCAGGTCTCCGCCGACAGCAGTAGTCAGGGCTTCTCCGACTGCAATAGGCAGGTCTCCGCCGACACCACTAGTTAGGGCTCCGTCAACAGCAATAAATTAGACTAGATTAGATTAAGGAGACAAAAGGAACACGAGTGCTCATGTAGAATTGTTTCTTAAAGTAAGGGAAAGAAGAGTAGGGGAAAGTCAACGGTTCTTCAGAAATTCAGGCACACACGCAGAAAAAGAAAGGATGTAAGGATAGAAAGAAGTAGGACCACAACAACTATCAACACTACCTACTACCACCACCACCCTACTACTACCCTGGGCATTTCAGTCTCGGAGAAAAAAAGGTCGAGAGTCAGGTTGACTTATTCAGGAACAATTGAAGGGAAGAATGCAGGTTTCAGGAGGTCGCATCTCAAACAGCCAAGCAGAGACGGCCACACCCATGCGCTCAGCGGACTCATACTTTTCCTTGAGCGCATGTCTGTCGGCTTGCCCAGAGGCCGGGTCAAATGGACTCCAACTAGGTATTGAGTCTACTTCAGAAGAACATTTAGATATTAAATTTTTACAGGTATATGGACATTTGGGATGAGCACCACACCAAGTTGCCTGAGACGTGGTCCTCTACCATGTTCTCAGAAGATTAAGTCCTCTGTACCCCAGTGATTCCTTGAAGGCTTTCGCACTTCAAGGTGAGACGTCAGAGTGACATCTTCTAGGAAAAGAGTGCTCGTGGCAACTCCTGAGTTTAGTCAAATGAAACAGAGTATTTCAAAATTCGAAAAACGGTTATTATTGCAAGATTTTGTCAAGGCAGGAATATTTAGATTTTGAATTGAGTCGAATCGAGTTAAGACATGTTAAACAAAAGATCTTGAAAAGTATCGCAATATTTGATCCCAAAAAATGCAATAAACACTATTTAATTTTTCAAATTAGCTCGAACAACGAGTTCAGTCAAAGACGACGCATTTTTAAATTTTGATAAACAATTACCGCAGGAGTTAATCAAAAAAAGGCAAAAAAAACGATAATTAAAGCTTGCAATAATCTCGAACGTCTGTGGAGAGGTTATTAGTAGTTATACGCTCTTCTGCGCCCTGCTGCACCAAGTCTCGCCAGGATCTGTGCTACATGAGAGAAGACGGTTAGTTCATCCTCGCTGTAAAGAGGAATAAGTTTAAAAGTGGGATGCCGGAAGGGCATCTATTTTATATTCTAAGGTGAGATGCCGGAGGGGCATCTCCAGATGTATATCATATATTAATTTCAGCTGGAATGGTAGAAGGGCATCATATATGTTTCAAGGTGAGATGCCAGAGGGGAATATCCACTAGGTAACCGGCGCTGCTCTGGGAATGAGGTTAACAGTTATACGTCACTCCGCTCTCTTCTGCAACATGTCTTGCTTGGATCTGTGCTACAGAAGAAAAAGTGACGGTTAGGGCATCTCCAAAGAATACGTGCAGTGGGGCAGCTTCAAAGAAAATGTGCAATAGGGCATCTTTAAAGAATAGTCCAGTATTTCAAGATGACATGCCAGTAGGGCGTCTCCATGATATAAATCATATTTCCAGGTTAGATAACAGAGAAGCATCTCCTTGATATGTCATATTTCAGGGTGAGATGACAGAGAGGCATCTCCACTAGGTAACCGGCGCTGCTGTTGATTGTTATCTGGTATTACTTAATCAATATAATTTTTTTGCCCCTCCTGACACGAGGAGAAGACAGTGTCCCTCTATAGGAAGAGGCTCGCTACCTTAGCAATGGATGATATCCTTCGAATCTACGGCGTACCATATATAGAGTTGTGCAAATGCCCTCCTCTTGGTGAGGGTTCGATTTTCAGATATCATGGTAAGCGGCGGTTAGTGCTGGCGTAACAGCTCCTCGGCAAGTGCCGCTGGGTCGCCGGCAAACATCCACCTCTCTATGTGACTCGCGATTTGTTCGCTATATCTTCTCTTTTCTCTTCTCCCTCCCAACTTGGGGAGGGAGGAGATGAAAAGAGATACTACCATCGTGTCGATAAAGTCCCTCAATAGGAAGAAATTCACCGCCCTAACGATAGATGTTATTCTTCGAACTCCCGGCGAATATTCGATTCGTATATCATGGGGTGCAGCGGTGAATGCTACCGTAGCGGCTCATCGACAAGTGCCGCTGCGTCGCCGGCTGATTTTTACTCGCACTAGGTAGTTTGTAATTCTATTCTAGATATTCACAATTTCTCCTCTCCCTTTTTCTCTCGACTGGGGAGCAAGAAATGAAATAAGAAAAATACCACTGTGTCGGCAAGGTCCCTCCATAGAATAAAACTCATTGCATTAACAATGGATAATCTCCTTCGAATCTTCTCCGTACCTAAGAGTTGAGCCATTACCCTCCTCTTGGTGCGAGCTCAATTTACGTATATCATGGGATGTGGTGGTGTATGCTACCGTTGCGGCTCATGGACAAGCGCCGCTGAGTCGCCGGCAGATTTCATCCGCACAGTGTGACTCGCGGTTTGTTAGCTATCTTCTAATTTTTTATTCCTGCCCACCAAGCAGGAAGGGGAGAAGCAAAGAAAACAGAGTCTACCATTGTATCGGCAAGGTCCCTCCATAGGAAGATACTTACTGACTGAGCAATGGGTGATATCGTCAAGCCTAAACAGTACCGTAGAGTTGAGCAAAGCTCTCCTCTTAGTGCGGGTTTGATTTTCGCATACCATTTAGTGCGAGGTGAATGCTGCCGATGCGGCTCCTCGGCAAGCGCCGCTGAGTCGCCGGCAGCTATCCATCCGCAATTGAGTTCTTAATAGTCCATCTTTTGACATTTTTCCTCTTTCTTTTTCTCCCTCAAAAGGGAGGGCAGAAAAATACCATATTGTCGGTAAGGTCCCTCCATAGGGAGATACTCATTGCCTCAACAAAGGATGATATACGTCGAACCTACGCCGTGCCGTAGAGTTGAGCAAAAGCTCTTCTCTTGGTGCGGGTTCGATTTTCGTATATCAAAGGGTGTGGTGGTGAATGCTGTCGTTGCGGCTCACCGGTAGTCACTGTCGCCGACAGATTCACATAGTAGACAGTAAGTGTTAATCGTGCCACAAAATAAAAATAGAAATTAAGATTAAAAGTACATGGGATTCCTCCGAGTCTTTACCGCCGCATCGAGTTGAGCAGGGCTCTCCTCCTCAACGGTTTGATTCTCAGGATGTCATAGTCCCTGCATCTGGTTGTCTCGTTTGAACAGCAGATGGCCTCGTTGGCTAGCGGGATGGGTGATAGCGAGTACCGTTGCGGGCTCACACCCAGTACCGGTGGCCTTGACGTGGGTTTAGGGTGTATCCCGGTAGGGTTGATCGTACCGAGATGCAGTATCATCAGTCTGTCTGTACTTGCAATGCAGTATTATCAGTCTGTTCTCATTGTTAATAGTAGAGAGTAATATGTTCTGATATGGAGCAATCAGTGTAATAGCAATCATTACACTATTGCTTATAATGAAATTATGAGTAATCATTAGCAGTTACTATTTCCAGCGATAGTGCAATTATTACAAATAATAATGAATTTATTAGTAATAATGAAATGATATATGAGAAGAGCAGTGTCATGCTCCTTCTTTATATCCTATAATTATAGTCTCGACACCTCCTGGGAAAGTCATGTCGCTCTCACGTTGAACGATTCACGTAGCCCAGTGCTTGTTGAGTGTGTTTTCAAACGCATCCACGAATTCAGAGCCAACTACCGCAGCTGGTAAGTTGATCCAAATCCGCGAGATTGCGATCGGGAAAAAGGGTTGCGCTATAGTTGTAGCAAAACTGATTTCCACAAGTTCCGCCCCGTTGTTTCGAGTAGGAACGTTGTGGTCCCTGCCGAAAAGGCCGACAGGGCTCACGTTGTTAAATCACTTCAGGTACTTGAAGGTTTCAATGAGCTGGCCTCTCAGCTTTCGTTGCTCGAGAGTGATGAGGCAAAGCTCTTTAAGCCTATCCACGTAGCTGTGGTGGCGTAGCTGCGGGAAGAGATAAGTTGCATGATGCTGGATTCGTTATAGCTTGGCTATGTCCCCCCTCATATGTGAAGAGCAGAATTGGACTGTATGCTGGAGGTGGGGACAAACCAGGGACGTGTACAGCGGCAGTACTAGGTCCTTCGATTTGCAGAGGAAGTTACGGGAGATGAATCCGAGGTTACGGTTAGCTATCTTGTAACTTTCTTCGACCTGCTCGTCCCATTTCATATCTTTCGAGATTATTACGCCCAAGTCTCTCTGTCGGTCAACAGTTGCAAGTTTGTTTTCTGTCATCGTGTGGTTCAAGTTGGCATGCGACACCCCACGAGCAAAACTGTACACTTTGCAATATTGAAAGGCATCTGCCACGCTTCCGACCATTGTACGAGTTTTTTCGAGATTTTTTTGAATCTCAACTCTGTCTCTCTCCATCCATGCTGCATAGCAGAGCTTAGTGACGTCGGCAAATTTCGATACCTTGGGCAAAAGCCGTGCATCCATGTCGTCTACATAGATGAAGAAGGGGATAGGACCCAGGACGCTACACTGGGGCACCCCAGGAGTAACGGGGACCCACTCAGACAAAGCCTGGTCAAGGCTGACGCTTTGCTTGTGCACTGTTAGTCGGGTGTTCAGCCAGCGGAGTACGTTGCCACCGATACCGAGCTCAGAGACTTTGTGTAACAGTCTCCTGTGCGGCACCTTGTCAAAGGCTTTCTGGAAGTCTATGTAGATGACATCCACGGACTTGTAGCAGTTGATCACTCCGTCAGACAGTTCAACTTACGGCGGAAGCCATTTTAGGTGTCATGAATGAGTCCGTTGTCTTCCAGATAGTCGACGAGAGGATTTCGTATCAATTGCTCGATGGTTTTAGACACGATCGACGTCAAACAGATCGGTCAATAGTTGCTGGCGATTGTCAAACACCTTTCTTGAAGATTGACGTGACATTAGCAACTCTCCAGTCTTCTGGGACCTCGCCACTCGTCATCGACAAGTTGAAAATGTGGGTCAGGGAATCCCAACTTCTTCTTTCGTGAACACAATGTCGTTGAGGCTGACTTCGCCAGCGTAAACAATATCCCGTTCGTTGCCGGGGCCCTCAACTATGAACACTGAGCAGAAAAATCTAGTCATCACGCTTGCCATGTCCTCAAGTGAGGTCTTGGGGATACCAACTTCATCCATTAGCAGGCCAACTGAGTCCCTAGCAATTCTACGCTCGTTGACGTAGCGATAGAAATCTTTAGGGTTCTCTTTGGCGTTATCCGCAATGTTTTTCTCTTTCGTACGCTTAGAGGATCGGACTAGCCTAGTGGCTGTCCTACACACCAGGCGATGCAGTTCTGCCGCCTCTGCGGTGTTGTCCATCATTTGTTGCGCATTTAGTTGATCTTAACCAATTAAGGCTCCTGCAACTTCGACGTTCCACTTAGGGGGCCTGATCCTTTATGCGGGATCAATCGTTCTCAAGGGAATACATCAGTCGCTGGCCTCGTAAACTCTCTCATTGAGGATGCGGTAGCAAGCGGCCACCGTACCTTCTCTGAGTTGTTCGATTTAATTAGGAGCACTTATTTATTCTCTCATACCCTGGAAGTCTGTTTGCGCAAAATTGGGGCGGTATATAACTCCGTAAGGGGCTGGACGGAGCACTTTGATGAGAAATTCCTCCCCGTTGTGGTCAGCACCTCTCAGTTTGTTACCAACTAGGATGCTGCCGACCAAGCGTTCCACGGTTGACATAACCAGGTCCAGTATGTTGTTCCCTCGTCTTGGTTCACGAACATGATGGGTCATGCCATTTTCGCCGATTATCTCTGCTGCCAGGTTTCTACTCTAGCGATCGAGCCATGTTCCGTTGATGCCAATGACATTAAACGGGTACAAGGTCACCAGTCCTCAAAGTTCGTCGAACTTAGGAGCGTGTCTGGAGACTGTGGATCAGGATCTTGACCATCTCTGGCGTTGCCTTCTTGTGAGCCCTGGAACGCAACTGCCGTGCCCGCTGCTTTCTCCTCCAGAAGCGACGGACTGGTCCCCGCTCTCGTCAAGGGCTCTACTGCGGGCACGGGCTCTCTAGGTAGGGTTCCCTGATATCAAAACTGGTTCGTTTAAAGCACGCTGGACCCCTACCTTTTGAGCATAGAATTTCTTAGTGCTTAAGTGGAGCAGACTGTCAAGTCCGGCATTTCCTACATTAGATAGGTGTAGGCCGTCTCATAGGAAATGATCGGGTCTCAAGCGAAAATCATCAAACAAGTTGATGAATGATACTCCTCCGGACGTGCAAATGGTCTCGAGGGCTCGATTTGTATAGGGCAACTTACTATACAGCTCGTCATCATCATTCATTCGCAGTAAGATGGATGTGAAGGCCACTCGATTCGTTTTTGCCCTAGTGTTAGAAACCTGCTGCCTATACTCGGCCCAAAAAAATCATGACCTTGTCCTCTTAAGATCATTGGTGCCTACATGGCAGATTATGAGTGTCTCTCGACTGGAAACCTCAACTTGCGCAAGGGCACCTCTGATCATCTCTAGCGTGGCACCGGGTTTGCAAATAACACGTTTCTTTGCCTTACACCTATGAACAAATTCGACTGTCTGGTGTCGGACGAAAGAGTCACTTGGGACGAGTGTCTCAATTTCACCGTCTAGGTCAGTGAACTTCTCAGAGGTGTTCCGCGTTGGCATCACAAACGCTGGCTGGTTCGCGATGCTTAACCGGTTCTGGACCTGCTGATATCCATCCAAATCTACGCTGCTCGTGGAGGTTGGGTGCGGTTTTGATCTGCGGATGTCTCGGTCCGAGGTATCGGCTTAGTCCGGGTTTTCGATTTCCGGGCAGCCTATGACCTCATGGTCTTTCTGGAAGTAGGCACCCTTAGTTCAAGTTTAGGGGTGGAAGCGAGTTGCGAGGTCACATCCAGCACCGGCAGCGCTGACTTGGGTTCATGGGTGGATGCGTGCTCCCGTTGCAGACTCTTGCCCAGGACGTGACGGTAGGAAGACCGGGCGAAACCAACAAGGCTCCTCCGTGATCGAAGTGGGTTCTCCGGTCAACCTTCTCACGGGATTTCTCTTCATCCAGCTGTAAAGCATGAACTACCAACTCGTTAACTTTCACTTGCTACCTCGTCTGTTCCGCCAGGCCCTCACTTGCCTTCTCCATATCGAAACGTAAGCTTCTCCTGTGGTTTGCGGCAAAATTCTACAGATCACGCTTACTATTAAGATCCTCTTGGACCTTAACCACCTCAGCTCTCACCTCTGCAACCGACACACAGATCCTCCCGATCTCCTCTCGCATCACCACACACTCCACTGCAACAGTGCGCTGCTGCTCCTCGGGGACAAAGACCTTCGCCGAAAGGATCCCGTCCGCTCCGCCATCGTCGTCCCTCCTCCGCAGGCAATGGATGGTCTTTAAGACCTCGTCGATTATGAAATCCACATTTCAGAAGCGGCAGACAAAGTCCTACACTCCCTGCTCCTTGAAGTCCCTGAAGACTTACCTGCTCGTCTTGGTGGAGCAGACCGAGCAGACCTCCAGGCAAAGTGGCATCCTCAGACGTCGTCCGGGGAATCTTGGCACTCTCTTCCAGCACGCGTGCGCTGATATACACTAATCACTTGATATTATACGCTCTCATACGTATTTTCAGGCGTTTTTCAGCCAATTTACACTTAATACAGCTCACACAATTAAGAACACACGTAAGTCGGCAAAAAAGAACACACGAGAGTCTGCAAAAATCAAACAAGAGAATCAGTTAATGATCGATACGGGAACAAATTCGATTTCAATAAGCAACGCTCCATCAACAACTGCTGTTGGTGGAGCCCTGCCCATCAGCAGAGTGCAGAGCTCCGCTAACAGCAGTGGTCAGGGTTCCAGATTCCATACAGATGTTAGTCATATTAGTTGCCCTTATCTTGAGTATTTTAGTAATGCAATCCCGTAGAGACTAAAATTGTTTTCCATTGAAAAAATTCCTCGAGAGAAAGCCCTCATAACGTCCATTTGTTGATATTAACAGGAAGCGAGAATGAAAGTTGAAATTCAAGTCAGAAAATCGAACTGGAAAAGCATCACAAAATGTTGAAGATGTCCTGAAGCCAACGATAGTCAAGATGTTCTCAGCAGTTGTATTTATTGAGCAGCTGAATTATTCTCGGATGAAAAGATACGAATGAGTTCAAGTTTTCTAGTGAGGATGGAATGGGATGTAGATGGTGCTTCATGTCGAAGCTCTTAACGTTATTTGTGTCAACAAATTACCCGTGAACCTCAGGCTTGAATCTTTTGCAACACGCACATATTCGTCCACCCTCTACTGGTCATTGAAGGAAGAAGTATCATCATTCGTTTTGAATTTCTTCTACCTGTAGGTAAAGTAGCGATAGAAAATTCGTTTATGGTTAAAAATTAGGTTAAATCTCAAATGATCAATTTTCGTGATATATTTGAACTCATTGGGAATTTAATTGAGATTCCCCATAAAAAAGGATTGTCCAGATATAATGCTGTAAGAAATTTTCACATAAAGTTAACTTCCATGTGGGAAAAGTTCAGTATGTTTTTTCGGTTACAGACTAACCATACACGAGTTTTCTGTTGCTACTGTACATAAGTGTTCTTCAATTCTGTGTCTCGTCCGCAACGAAGCTTACAATTAGTCTGAACCGATTTTGCTCGACCTAAGCCGCTTAGCGTGGGTGCTGAATGCCACCACTCAGAATGCTACATATTTGCAGACTGAGTGGAACATTCTGACGACTGAGTAGTTTGTTCTGAGGACTGAGTGGTACATTCTGAGGACTGAATGTTATATTATGAGGATTGAGTAGTACATTCTGATGATTGAGCAGTACATTCTGAGGACTGAGTGGTACATTTTGAGAACTGAGTGGTACATTCTCAGGACTGAGTGCTACATTCTGAGGACTGAGTGGTACATTCTGAGGACTGAGTGGTACATTCTGAGGACTGAGTGGTACATTCTGAGGACTGGATGGTACATTCTGAGGACTGAGTGGTAAAGTGGGCGAACTACACTTCAGCACTGGCCAAAAATTATGAATACTTTGTTATTCCAAATAAGATATTTTTTGCACATAGATGACAATATTATTTGTTAGGCGTGAAACGGCTGACGAGGCAGTGAGAACGGTGATCGTATTGCCTGATCAAACATAGCAGATTTTTTTACATTGTGAGCCTGTTTGTCATGTAAATTATATTTTCCACTATTTTGAAAAGGAACGGGAAATTATCAACATCTTGTCGAGTTTGGTCAGAGCCACTGATTTTATGCCTAGTTATTTACATCACGATATCCATGTCCTTGCTATCCTGACTAGATTTTCATGCTTGATATTCAAGGCCTCCATGTTCATGCTTTCACATTTATGGCCTTCAAAGAAATTCCTCGAAATTCATTACCCGACATTCCCAGGCTCGATATACGTATCAAGATACGAACAGCATCGATTTTTGTGCTTGAATACTTATGCGTCAATTTTCTCGGTCTCTATATTCAGGCCTCAAAATGAAAGCCTCAATTCTCAGGGTGCCAACCTTCACTCTTCGATATTCACTGCCTCGACATCCATGTCATGATATTAACGGCATCAATATTCACGACTTCACATTTCCTGCTTCGAAATTTGAGGTACTTATATTCATGACTCGCCATCCATGACTCGCTATTCATGACTCGCTATCCATGACTCGCTATCCATGACTCGCTATCCATGACTCGTCATCCATGGCTCGTTATCTATGATTCGTTATCCATGACTCGCTATCTATGACTCGCTATTCATGACCCACTATTCATGACTCGCTATTCACGACTTGCTATCCATGACTTGTAATCCAAGAATCGCTTTCCATGACTCCCTATCCATGACTGGCTGTCTATGACTCGCCATCCATGACTCGTCATGCATGACTCGCTATCCATGCCTCACTATCCATGACTCGCTATCCATGACTCGTTATCCATGACTCGCCATCCATGACTCGCTATCCATGGCTCGCTATCTATGACTCGCTTTTCACGACTTGCTATCCATGACTCGTAATCCAAGACTCGCTATTCATGACTCCCTATCCATGACTCGCCATCCATGACTCATCATGCATGACTTGCTATCCATGACTCGATATCCATGACTCGCTATCCATGACTCGCTATCCATGTTTCGCTGTCCATGACTCGATATCCATGACTCGTTATCCATGACTCGCTATCCATGACTCGCTATCCATGACTCGCTATTCGTGACTCGCTATCCATGACTCGCTATCCATGACTCGTTTTCCATGATTCGTTATCCATGACTCGCCAGCCACGTCTCGCTATCCATGACTCGCTATCCATGACTCGCTATCTATGACTCGCTATCTTTGACTCGCTATCCACACTCGCTATCCATGACTCGCTATCCATGAATCGCTATCCATGACTCGCTATCCATGACTCGTTATCCATGACTCGCAATCCATGACTCGCTATCCATGACTCGTTATTCATGACTCGCTATCATGACTCGTTATCCATGACTTGTTATCCATGACTCGCCAGTCATGGCTCGCTATTCATGGCTCGCCATTCATGACTCGCTATCCATGACTCGCTATCCATAACTCGCTATCCATGACTCGCTATCCATGACTCGTTGTCCACGACTCGCCATTCATGACTCGCCATCCATGACTCGCTATCCATGTTTCGCTATTCAGAGCAGGTTTACGAATCAAATTTTAATGGAATGAGTTTATAATGATTTGCGAGTTATTCTCATTATTCCAATTGCCATTCCTTCAAATCTCTCGTTCGAGAATCGAATGATGTCGAAAGACCTTCACTCCATGAAAATCTGGCCGTTCAAAGTTCAGTTTCAAATACTAGTATGGAAGAAAAAAAAAACTTTTTTTTTTAGTTTATACCTTGCAATATACATTTAGCATTTAGAATTTTTTTCCTGGCTTCACGAAATACGCTCAGTCTTGTCCTGGATCTTCTCACCTCCAAATGCTCAAATTAAGAATTAGCTGATGTTGAAGAAGAAAAATGTAATCAACATTTGTGGTGTCTTTTGGAAGAATTGATTGCGTCGGCCTTCTTTGATGATAAAGTCAGCTTAGCACAAAAAGAAAGATGAAGAATTCTCTCACGAAATCTTCGTAAACAGATTCTCCTGAGAAGACAGAAATTGACATCAAAACAGTACGCACTTGTCAGCATGATGATTTTGTAACAGCTAACGCAAAGTCATTTTTTTTTTGTATGATTGGATTGAATTTAACATTCATGAGCAAACCGTATAAGATTGCCCCTTCAACGGTAGTTCTTGGAACTCGTATGATAAAGTTGAACGAATGAGAGAAGTTAATGATATCGCCGAGAGAAGAGTTAAATTGATTGATGTCCGTACAAAAATGATCACAATGACGAAGAACACAAGCCACATCTACTACAAGTTAAAGAGTTAAATTGATTGATAGCCATACAAAAATGATCACAATGATGAAGAACACAAGCCATATCTACTACAAGTTTTCTGAAGATTCGTCGAGACAAATCTAAGAAAATTCTGATATCTTTGTCGGAGAAAAAAACGTTAAGATGGGATTTGTATTTATTATACTCAACAAATATCATGTATCATGCGTTATTTCGTATCGTATTGTAATTTGTTTGTTGATAAATGAGACGAGAATGTAAGATTGTTTATTCTATGAATTACTTTAGCAAAATTGTATTGTATTGAATTATGTTTTTGATAATATATAGTGGAGAAATCAGGTTACGATAGACCTCATAGGGAACATCGGCTATAAAAAATATATTCGTGACGCTGCTGCACCTCCCCTCACACAGAATAAATCAGGAAATTTCAAAACTATGATATGAGAAAAAAAATTAAATGTCCAATTTACAATGGGCTTGCTCACCCCCTAAATATTATTTGTTTGACAGAATTTTTGCACAGAGTGCTCTCATGAAAATTTGAAGCGAATGGAATGGTCTTTCAGAACGTTTTAAAAAACAAATTAAACGCTCGTAGATTTTTATAAAATA
>SDVV010004908.1:0-19719 GCA_016164225.1 Gammarus roeselii | reverse complement strand
AAGCATCCGTGTGCGTTCATATGCTGTTATCAATGAAGCATCCATGTGCGTTCATATGCTGTTATCAATGAAGCATCCGTGTGCGTTCATGTGCTGTTATCAATGAAGCATCCGTGTGCGTTCATATGCTGCTATCAATGAAGCATCCGTGTGCGTTCATATGCTGCTATCAATGAAGCATCCGTGTGTGTTCATATGCTGTTATCAATGAAGCATCCGTGTGCGTTCTTATGCTGTTATCAATTAAGCATCCGTGTGCGTTCTTATGCTGTTATCAATGAAGCATCCGTCGTGCGCATGCGCTTCAGCTCTTCCATTTGATAACGCTCCGCACACGGGTGCTATTATTATGGAAGGTATTGTTAATGTAGTGTATGCACGTGTTTTTATGTTCGTAGCTATTGGCTATGCCTAGGTTCTCTCATATTGCGAAACGCTCTATATTATTTCACTCAATGTTGTGTTTGAGACGCTACATGACAGCCAACGAGTTGACACGAAGCCTAGTTCCGCCTGTCTTGTCATGGAAGCTTCTAACTAAAGACGAAACAAGGGCATGGACTCGTGTATAGTGACACTCTTCGTAATCAGCAGCAAGTGATCTTGAGAACTCTTGCTCTACTTTCCAGAGGACGGTGCAGAAGCGTCCAATGCTGCAGTGTTGCTATATCAGCATGGTATCAGTTAGCTGTTAGCGAAAGTTCATGACGCTCTATATTCCCATGACATCACATATCTTGTTGAGAGGTCAGCCAAGTTCCGTGTTTGTATCTCTCTGTGATCCACCAACCCTACAGGAGCGAATCAGTACCAATAACGTCACAGCTCCGGGAGGCATGACGTCATTGTGCTTGACAACGCTGCTCCTGCTGACCTGAACCTACAGAAGGACATGACCAGGGAAAACCGGACCATTCAAGATCAATGGAGTTTCATAGGTTCAGCTCCATGCAAGTACGCAAGCCTCCCAAAACAATGTTGAAAGCGAATTAACTTGTAGGTGAAGAGATACAGGAGTATGTCACCCTTCCCATTCGATACGTTGCTTGACAATTTGACTCGAGCAAGTGTACTATTCAACATTCTTCGTGCTCTAATGAAACTTCCTTAAGGGCCGCAAGCTTAGTGAAGCTCATGAAAATCCACAGGAGTCTTTTTGTTCATTTTTGTTCCCGATTGTAGCTTAGGCCACATCCTAATACTGTGCGTCCTAAGGTCTTTGGTGTCGTTAATCCTCATCAATAGGAAGACTTTGCGATGAAGCCGCCCAACGGCCACATCCTAATACTGTGCGTCCTAAGGTCTTTGGTGTCGTTAATCCTCATCAATAGGAAGACTGTGCGATGAAGCCGCCCAACGGCCACATCCTAATACTGTGCGTCCTAAGGTCTTTGGTGTGGCTAATCCTCATCAATAGGAAGACTGTGCGATGAAGCCGCCCAACGCCTAATCTAGCAAGAAGTCATGCCATCGCCTAACCTAAGAAGAAGACTTCTGCCATCAATTCGGGAGCCCTTTTCAAAGCAGAGTTGTGGTGCCGAGCAGTTTTTTTCATAATAAAACACAAGAAGTTCACCCACCATCTTTTACTATTTACCTGGTATAAAAAGTGATGGAAGTGCATTTTCTGCGTTGATAAGCTTATGTTCCAAAACACACTTTAACAGACTGTCGCGGTGCGTTTACTTAGATTGCGGTGTATTATTTGTCTGCTGGGATTTTACAACGGAATTGAACGAGATCTGTTGGTTCTGTTTCCACGTAAGAGCTACCGTCATCCATTCGACTGTTGGTGGAAGTCTGGCTACTGGACATCCTTTCCATTAACATGGACTTGATCACATGATTTACCGCTTTCGTTCAAGGGAACAACAGCTTGAATCACTTCTGTTCCCCAACTATTAATGTATGCCTACCAATTGAGATTTAATTACCATATAGGAGTAAACCTCAATATTTATGTTTAGTTGCTGCCTTCATAAATGCTGTTCCTACGGCGGCCACCATGTGTCGGGCCTTGTTTACTGTTCCTACGGCGGCCACCGTGTGTCGGGCCTTGTTTACTGTTCCTACGGCGGCCACCGTGTGTCGGGCCTTGTTCAGCGCATGACGCCCAATCCCAGTCATGATGTGATGAGGTCAGCACTTATCGCACCAGGCTCATTACCGCCCTTCACCAGCACTTCGATAAGCGCTGTGGCAGTTTTCGTTGCTGATTAGTGTACATTATTCGGAACATTACCCACTTTAGTAAGATTGCGCAATGCACTCGTATAAGTGTACAAGATGGCTGTATTCTGTACGATGAACTTCTTCTTTTCTAAAACCGACTTGGCATTCTTGCGGAGAGGAGGTAATTGTTTACCCGAGTGCTTTTCTGCCTTATGTCCATTCCAGGAGACGTCAATCACTTTCCATGGGGGCACAACCAAACGTGACTCGCCAACCACATTTCTGCTCCGTTTTTATGGGCTGGCCAGCACCATTAAGAACGTCTCACTTAGGGTCAAGTAGGCTCGCTCAACATTCAGCTTCACATGGAAGTCTATTCCATGTGAACCTTTCCCCTTCACTCTCTAACGCACCGCCCACGAGAGAGCCTACGCCGCCCACGAGGGAGCCTACAGCCGCCCACGAGGGAGCCTACAGCCGCTCACGAGGGAGCCTACAGCCGCTCACGAGGGAGCCTACAGCCACCCACGAGGGAGCCTACAGCCGCCCACGAGGGAGCCTACAGTCACCCACGAGGAAGCCTACACCACCTACAAGAGAGCCTACACCTCTCACGAGGGAGCCTACGCCGCCCACGAGGAATCCTACGTGGCCCACGTGGGAGCCTACGCCGCCCACGAGGGAGCCTACGCGGCCCACGTGGGAGCCTACAGCCGCCCACGAGGGAGCCTACACGAGTCAAGCGGACCAACTACACAAGATGCCTTGCCTGCGGTGGCGGCGTCTGGGGCTCCGGCCCCAGCGAAAGTCTCTCAACCCACCCTGTTTCATATCCTCGCCGGTGGGGATTGCGCCTTGTGCGTCTTCACTGCGGTGTTGATGTGGACGCAGCCTGTGGGCTGCCCAGCCTTCGGGTCCACCGACACTTCCAATACACCAGAGTTACGACATCTACATTACATTGTTTTTCATGGACAAGTGAACAATCCCCATAATTTCTCCCCATCAAAATATTCCTGTTTCACATGAGGTTATCCCTGCACGCGTCTGGTTGGTGCGTTACAGAGTGGCTGAGGGACTTGAACACGCTGCAAGTTTCAATGTTCTGGTGTCCACAATTAAAATTACATCGTACGGACGGACATTGGTCAACTGCCACACAACCCACAAACTTAATTCAGGTAGCAACCGAAACACTCTACCCCACAACTAAGCCAGCCACCCATTTCTCGTTTCCCACCTACTTCGTCTTAACACGCGCATGTCGGTGAGTATCGAGGGTTTTGGGCGGTTCGCTGGGGCGGTAGCCACTAACGCTAGTGGAAACCGGTGTTAAGCAACAACAACAACAACTCACCCTGCCATTCCTCGTCCTAACTCCCTCTGCTCCGCTGCACCCAAATGCACACTGCTCCTCTACATCCTAACGTCCCCTGCTCATCTACGTTCTCACGCCCTCTGCTCCTCTACTTCCTAACGCATCCACTCCTCCACGTTCTTGAAGTCCTTGCTTCTTCACTCCCTTTGGTCAGTTCTCCACACAAAAACGCCCACTGCTCTACCACGCCCTAACAGCATATGCCTCTCATGTCCCCTGCTCCTAATCGCTCCCTGCTTCCCACGCTCCCTGCTCCTTACGATCCCTTCTTTTTCATTCACTAACCCTCCTTTTACGCCCCAACATCCATGCTATTCTATGCCAACACCCCTGCCCCTCTACGCCCCAACACCCTGCCCTTCTACGCTCCAGCACCTTACCCTTCTTTGCCCCAACACCCTTGCTCTTCTACGCCCCAACACCCTTGCTCTTCTACGCCCCAACACTCCTGCCCATCCACACCCTAATACTCCTGTGCTGTAACTCCCCCTGCTCTTCCACGCTATAATTCCTCCTGCCCTCTACGCCCTAACTCCTCCAGCCACTCCACGATCCAATGCCCTCTGCCCTCAGGACCTGATCAAGGACCTGCGCAGCGAGTTAGGTGGCAACTTCGAGCGCGTGGTGCTGGCTATGATGATGCCCACGGACGACCTGCTGGCAGAACACCTCCACAACGCTATGCAGGGGCTCGGAACCAACGAGAACACGCTTGTCGAGATACTCTGCACCAGGAACAACCACGAAATCAAGTAGGCTGGCCATGGCGTAAATACTTTCAGCACTGTGTGGTGGGGACAACGGATAGTGGGGTTTAATAGGAGGGTGGTTAGGGAACTAAGAGTATACGATGCTCTGCCTGCTAGCTGATGGTAGAGGTGATGGGACAAGTCGACGCCTCCTAGCTGATGGTAGAGGTGATGAGACAAATCGAAACCTGCTTGCTGATGGTAGACCTAGAATATTGTCGCCAGATGTCAAAGGTTATAGCAGGCAGGACATTGTTATTGGATAGAGTGTGTTGTAGTAGTAACGTGATGGAGAGTTTAATTCCTCTCCTCAGTTCACTGAAGGCGGCCTATCAGAGGAAGTACAACAAGCCCTTGCAACAAAACCTGCAGGGAGAGACATCGGGCCACTTCAGGAGGCTCCTAATCTCCATGTCAACGGGGGCCAGGGACGAGATGAACACCAACCTGCAGCTGGCACCGCAGCTGGCGCAGCAGCTCTACAAGGCTGGTGAGTGTGGAGCAGCAAGGCTGGTCTACCAAGCTAGGAATTGAGAAGCAGCTCAACAGTTCTGAAATTTTGATGAGTCAGTTGCTCCACAACTTTCTAATGAAGCTGCGTTTGTAAAATCATCTGTGCAAAAGTGTTCAGTGAATAGCAGTGCAGCATCTTTGACAGTTTTGCGGTTATGTCAGCTCAGCTTCTCTACAAGGCCGGATGCATATGGCCCAATCGGCCATGTAGCTACATGGTAACGTTTTATTATTGGATTGGATGCACTGATGTTGCCCTCCTCGGTGAGTCATTGAAGCTCAAGAAATGGTTACGGCTGTGCAGGTACACACTCCGGAGTCCACAACGAAATAATTTACTCACCTTTATACAATCTATTCAAGTTTTGCTCTAACCTGTTCATGATATAGTTGAATGCAAATGAGCAAGTAGTGCCCGTCACTGGCGTCTTGCACTAAACAGGATATCCAAGCATCTCTGATCCCTTCTCCCCGTGTTCACTTCGTCAACGATGGCGTCGACGTGGATTCAGTCTGTAAGCGGTTTGGGCCTTTGTCCCACCGACAAAACACCTAACACCAAAGTCTCAACACATTTTTATAGTTTTTTTCTAAATGAGAAGTGAAGAAACACTGGCGTTCCTTCCCTTTCTCCCTCTGCAAACCGGTGGCATAGAATGCAATGCTTACCTACGTCCTACTGGAGCTGCGATTTGGTGCAGATTTGGGCCATGGGCACACTACACAAGACAATGCTGTGGTGTCCACAATTGAAAATATAACCAATGGATGGTGATGTATCATTAACTGCCCCCAATTCACAATATTTCATTTCAGACCTCAAAATGACACCCACTCGCAACAACCCTCGGCATCCCTACCTCTCGGGCTGGCTTCTCTCCTGTGCGTCCTGCGGCCTTGCCTACTCCAACAGCCCCCCATAAAGCTACTGGTTCACTGGTCGCACGGGGTCCCGATCCAACAGAGGGGGTGAACACCCTATTTTCCTTTCGAACCCTTTTACTCTTCACTCTTCGCTATCTCTCCTTCTCTACCTTTCCTGGCTATGCTTTCACCTTGTTTACTCCTTTTACCTAGTTTGTTTTGTTGAAACTCCATTACCTTATCTTTCTTCTTCTCTTGACAACTTTTCCCCATTGTGTTTTATTTTCTTGATTTTTTTCTTCTACTTTTTTCTTCCATTTTTCTACTTAGTTTTTTTTTACCTTAACTATACTTCTTTAGCTTTCATTCTTTTCCTACTTCCTTTGTTTTTTTTTTTTCTTTTTATCATGAGCATTTCTCTTGCTTTATGTATATCTTTTATTAATTACTTTCTGTTTGTACTTGTTTTTTTATTTTCTTTCATGCATATTTTCTTGAATCTATACTCACAAACTATCAAGGTGGTCAAAGTAGCAAAGTTGACGACGGATAACGCTGTAGCTTAATGAAATGACTGCATCAGGCCTCTGCGATGTGGCGGACCCGGGGATGAGACAACCTTCAGCGAACCCGTCGCTGGGGTAGAGCTGTTGGAAGGTCTTTCTTAATCGTCGGAATACCGTGTTGCAGGGGAAACGAACCTCATATAGCTCACAAGTGGAGCTCGTTGAAAGAGCCAGAAGAACACTTGCTATATGCGCTCCGAGGTGGGCGTGGGCATGTTGAATGGGCTCCTCGAAACTCCCATGGATTCTTTAATAAGAATTCAGCAAATGTGGACGACCCAGACTTCTCAATTGGACAACTCTCCTGAACAACGGCCATCACAGCAACAACAACAACGGGTATCGCAAGATAACGACATATCAGAGTCACCGTCTGGTGGACGCTCTTCAACACCGCCATCACCTGGCGTCCTTTCGTGTACTCTATTCGCGATTGCCATTAATGGGATCACGGGGGTGATCCCCCCCTCCGTGAATGGGTCACTGTACGTTGACGACTTTATGATTCACGCATCAGCGCCAGTTGTGTCCCAACTCCAACGTCAACTACAGAGGGCAATTGCCCAGCTCGTTGCCTAGACAGAATCTCGAGGCTTCAAAATATCTATAAGCAAAACATGTGCACTTCGTATCCATCGGTCTCGCACATACACTGAACCAGACCTCAGACTTTATGGAGAAATGATCTCTTTCCTACCTACAGTCCGCTTTCTAGGACTAATATTCGACCAGAAGCTCACCTGGAAGTACCACGTGCAGCAGCTTAAGATAGACTGCTCAGAGCGAGTTATCATTCTTCGGATCTCATCGCCCTTTACCTGGGGTGCAGATAGACTAACATCTCTACGACTTTACCGCGCTATCATCCGGTCCAGACTGGACTATGGGAGCGTGGTCTTCGGCTCCGCGAAACCAAATATTCTCAAAACACTGGAGCCAGTTCACAATGCCGCCCTTCGCGCTTGTACAGGAGATTTCCGCTCCTCTCCTATTGTCAGCCTTATTTGTGGAACTGGTGAGCCTAGTCTTGCCCTACGACGAGAACCAGTTGACCTCCAATTTTATTGCCATGTTTTCGCTCGCCCCACCTCGTCTACGTGTACCACAATCCGACAGCACTATCCCAATCTTGCTCCTTCTTCGAGCTTCTCAAAACGCATCAAGCTCCTCACTGCTGAGCTTGGACTACCACACATCATGGTGGACCCTCTCCCGCGAGGTGCTATTCCCATCTGGTGTATACCAGAAAAATATGCTTTGCCCTTGCTATTTTACTGTACGAAAAGCAGATGTTGCACCCCAAAAGCATCGAGCTATTTTCATAGCTCATGCGGAGACTCATCACGCTGATAACTTGCATATCTTCACTGATAAATCAAAAGACGGCGATGCTGTGGGCTGTGCAGCGGTGCTCCCCGGGCTCGTCGTCACTTGGCTGCTGAACTCACGGCCTTTACCGATACCCTCTTGACGGCAGATACTCTTCCAGATGCCAATATCTCAATCTTTAGTGATTCGCTCAGTGCGCTTCAAACCCTGGAGATTTTTAACAATTGCCACCTTGTCGTTTCAGCAATCTTGCGCTGGCTTATGCGATTGTCATCCAAAAACAAGAACGTTTGTTTGTGCTGGGTTCCGGGCCACTGTGGGGTGGTGAGCAATAAACGGGCGGACGAAGCGGCGCGAAGAGCTGCAGCGGCGCCTGACCCAGCAGAACTGCGTCCACTCACATATTAAGACTTTTACCCAGCGATAAAAAGAGCTGTGCGAAATTAATGGAACATGGATTGGTCTGATGTTCCTACGAGAAATAAATTGCGTACTATTAAAGACACACCCACACACTGGGTCTCATCAAGCAATCGATCTCGACGGACTGAGGTAACTCTATGCCGATTGAAACTTGGTCGTAGCAGACTAACGCACTGACACCTAATGGAGGCGTCGCCACCTCCATACTGCATGGACTGTCTAGTCCCTCTTACAATAGCCCATGTTTTGGCAGAGTGCTCCACATGGACGAAATGTCGACGCACATGCTTCCAGGAGCCGGTTCTTGGATCTAATCTAATATATTCCGCCTAATGCTTACTGAGTTCCCTCAGAGGCAATTCAGTTTGGAACCGCTTCTCAGCTACCTTCGAGAAACCAGCCTTCTAGCTGAAATCTGATCTGTTGCGAATTGATCATACTTAATCTTACTTACCGATAGACTCCTCCATCCCGGAGGACCACCGTTATTTTTTTGCTCACTTTGAGTAGGACACATTTGGGACTTCTCCCTATATCCATATAAACAGTAGTGATCTAAGCATGCCGTGAGTCGAAACAATCCCGGAGACTGATGATGATTTGTCGCTGACTTGATGCAGCCCTGGCTGCTGGTTTGACGTTTGGTGCCAGAAGGACATTGACTCCAGTGCACTAGAAAGCCTTGACACTATAATCTAATCTGCTCCAACAGCGACTCTTCGCAACCCTCGTCCCACGGGCTCCTCGTTCAACTCACACCTCCTAACCTTTTGGCCACACCCACTAGCTCCTTCACTTCTTCCTGCGCAAAACATACAGAACTCGAACATTTCCTCCACAAACACCACATTCACTTCGCCCTACCTGAGGAAGCTTGTGTCAAACAAAAATGTAAACCACCAAAATTTCCTAGATACACAGCACTACGCCTTGACCTTCCTAACTACGACGGCGGCGAAGGAGTTATTACGCTTATACATACAAATCTTCGCTTCACGAACACAACTGAACACACTCTCGTACAACTTCCACTGAACAACACAATAGAGAAGCAGTCTGTACTCATTCATGTCCACGAGAAAAAATACAATCTATTTACTTGATACATCCCTCCATCTAGCTCCTGTCACCCGTAGTACAAGCGTACACTGAATATGCGTGAGTGGAGAATAATTGTAAATGGATGATTTTTAACGCTGCCCTGAGTGCTTTCTCGCCCTTGGCATGTCGTCGTTGAGAGACGGGATGGTCGTCATGACGCGGCAGGGGTAAATCAGTCACACTGGCGGGCCCTGCTGCCGACACAGACTTCGGACTGCTCTCATGACCCGGAGTGTTAGTTGGGGGGTCTCCCGGCCGGACCCTTTAGCGCAAAAGGGCCAAGTCGTGTGAGCGTGAGAGAAGAGTGTGAAGTGCCTTGCCGTCGACCACCCTTTTTCTGGGGATTCGGCCTACTGTCGGTATCTGTTAAACTCGACAACCACACTGCTCATTAACCTTGCACAGACTATCCACCAAGATCTGAACGGAAAAACAAAGGCTAACGCACCCTTGTGTGCGTCATAGGCATTAGTAAAGCCTTCGCCAGTTCCAAGACACGACCTCATAAACAAAATACTCAACACACGCACATTCATCTAAACTACAAGAAGTGGCTTGCTAATTTCCTCTTTGGAAGACATGTTGTACACAGTCTATAATAACGAGCTATCACGAACACGCCACTTCCCCAGTGTTGTCCCCCCAGACCTAGGTCTACTCCACTTCACAGTTTAGCTCTCTCATGCACTACCTGGCCACCCCAACTCAACCTTGACACCTACATCTGATACCTACACCTACCTTACGACCATCACACAATACCACAAACTTGTGACCGTCGCAGTAAAGTTCCAGCAGTACCTGAACTTTCTTGAAATAGGGCTGCAGATAACAGAATGACTGTGTCCGCGAGATAATCACCCTCGCATTATTTACCTCTAGATTAAAGTAAACACCGCGCCCACTCTCATGCCACACTCAACAACACTTCCATACTCCACAGTCCCACTACCGCAATAACATATGACAAGGAACGACATTTAAACCTCTCGCGAACAACATCGGGCATAAGCAAACCTTGACTGAATGTAATCCGGCACTTATCTTAGCTACATACAGACACTCCAAGGAATTAACTGCAACTAATAAAACAATTCATGAGACTTATCACTTCCCACGCAAACACTGCCTGGTCGCACACACAGACTCCCTGCAAAGAATTCAGAACATGACTTACGTATCGCAACGGGTTGAACACAAATTTGGTATGAGAACACAATTCTTTACCAAAATTTTGTATCCAACCCATCCTTGACACCACATATTGAACCCACGTCAAACCCACTTCGGCTCCCTTTTTACCATAAAGCCCACAACCTTCAGACACAAAGGTACACACATGCTTCATAGCTTCTGCACTGGCCGACCGATACAACCAACACTGTCCTGCAGAGTCGCCCACCAGAGGTGGTCGTGGAGAACTGGTGTTACCCAGGGGTGACAAATTCACCTGTCAAGGCTAGGGGCACCACACGGTCATCCGTTCATACCAACATGACTGCGAATGTCCTTTCCGATCTGTGCCTTCGATGCCGAGCCGCACCGATACGGGCGAGCACGTCATGACGTCGTGCCCAGTCATCGCACCCGGCAGGCTCAATCATAATATCACGTCTGAGCGTGATCCATTTGAGCGTCTGCGAGACTGCATCAATTTTCTCAGGGGTGTTGGTAACATAACCAACATGCTTAGCCTGAAGTTAGGGCTAAGCAACAACAACTTGACTTTACCTCGGTATTGTCCAAGTTTGTTCTCGCCCTCATGAGTGTCCACGTGAATCTCCGACACCTTAATGCCATTAGTGATGTTTTCCTTCTGAGGTGTGTCTCCATGGGCGCGTGAGGGGAAATTTCTATCAAGGTGATGAATGCAGGAAAGGGAGGACAAAGATTTTGAGGTAGACCGAGGTTTGACCGGCTGGCTGGTTGGTTGAATAGACGGAGGGAAGATTGGGTTAAGTAACTGATGTTTTACTATGGAGGATGCGAAAGAGCCGCTAAGGGATAGTAGTGTGTAGAGGCTGATTGGGAGTGGATGAGTCAGACGTGGTGCTGCAGAGCCACCTATAGTTGGATCGTTTGTGAGACAGACTGGCTGAGGCGGGGAGAAGACCCGTACCTATGATGCGACGAGTGTCAGCCAGTAATAACTTTCGTACACTGTGACTGACACCACTCTATGAGCTGTCTTATTGACCCGGAGTTTGTGGGCAGGCTCCTTGCCCGACCCTTTTGAGCCAAAAGCTTATTATTATGTCTTATTATTATGTTCACGGCTTGAGGGGAGCTGCTCTATGTCGTCCTTCTATTGTTTTCCATTGTATTGTATCAACCCGTTCTAGAAACCTCGTTCACTCTAATCTAATTGAGTTATTGTATCATTAGATTATACTGCCAAGGCTTTCTAGTGTACCTGTACCGGAGTATCCTATCAATAAAGGATTGAGCATTGACGAGTCTCTGTCTTCCAGGCGAGGGGAAGGTGGGCACCGACGAGGCTGAGTTCAACAGGATCCTCGCCTCCTACTCCTACCCACTGACGAGGGCCATCTTTGAGGAGTACAAGAAGATTAAGGTGAGGGAGTCTGCTCTCTACCAGTAGGATATCCTGATGACCGTGCCGTTGAGATGATAGTATATGTGGGAGGGGCACAATACGTAGGCTTGCTTCGAGAACACCGTTTTATGTGATGCATGGTCAGGTCTGCCTGGTATCTGTTTCGGTACTCGATGGAGGTGCTGCTTACAACAGAGTTTGACACATTTTAGTTTCGGATAGTCTTCCTCTTTTTCCGCGAAATATCTTACTCAACAGTCTACTGCACTATTATATATACTGCCTGCATTTTGGCGGAAGGGTCAGGCAGCACATTGACGGAAGAATTCAAATGATTCAGTTATAATCGGCAGACAATATTAACAAGACTGTCCAATTACAGGATACAATATGGATTCCTGTTTCTTTTAGAAGGCCGATCGGAGTAGTTTATTGATATGTTGTAGGTTGTCTGTCGTATAACGTTTGTGCCTACAAAACACGGGACTTAAATGTGAAGCTGGGCTTGACATACGCCACCATATCATGCGGGCCGGCCTTATTCAGTTGGTGTCGATTAGGGAGTCACATTGGAATAGGTTAGATATATCAAAGAATTGCCGTTTAGACCACGAATATTGCCCTCTTGGCGCTGCTAGAACGTTTATTCCCGTGAATAACTTGACGACACCATTTGAAAAGTGTATGTGTTCGACTCGTTGGCGGCACTATTCTACCAAGACACGTTGGATCATCGATACTGCATGCTTATTTGCTACCCACAAGGGGCATATTTCTTCGATGAATAGTTTTTACTTGAAGATAATTGAGCGTGTGTTTAGGCCCATTTGACGAGGGTGATCATCGGCGGCATTTCGTACACGAAAGTTCAGGGATCGACCAAAAGCGATTTCTTTTTGTCATACCGTCGAAAGTTCCCCGACTTGACCATTAATTGATTATAAAATATTGCGTACCGATAATCATCGCCGTTGATGATGATCATTTGTGACTGGGGGTAGCCGCCATTGGCAGAGTACACTAGTCTCGACGGGGGGGCCACGTATGGTGAGCAGAGAAGGAGGGGCAAGTTGAGGGACAGCAACCGGTGGGAAGATATGTGAAGGGGGCAAGTAACTTACAGGGCAGTTACAATGAACAATCTCAGAATCAGGGACGATCGAAAAAAAAGAGGCAGCATAGCGAGAAGAAATTTTCTGTATAAGATGAACACCGTTCAACATTCTTTTGCAAGTGGCTGGTCAAGGGCTTTTTTGAAAATTTTGATCTTTCACAAAATCAAATATAGAAGCATCACGATGACTTCACAGCGTGGGGTGGAAGCACCGTCTCTCCATCGATCACTCCCTCTTTGGAGGGGGCATTGCCATGTGTCGACTGCATGGATGTTTGGGAGAACGCCAGATTTTGTAAAGGCGCGGTCATTTCATATTTCTGGGAGTACGCTTTCACGTTGTCACTTGCATTTAATATTTCGAAACTAAGACTTATTATATAGAAGATCAAGAAAATGTTATTTCACCGACGCTTGGCCTGTGTCGTTATCGTTCGTACATGAGATACACCGTCCCACTGACGACAGACGAGGTACATAGTGATGTGATGAAATCTATAGCACTGCATAGGTAAAGTTGTTACTATGTCCTTGATGTTTATGACGACACGAAATTGTAAGATCAACATTTGCATCCATTATTTCGTTATTTGAATTTAAATTGCGTTATTATTGTTCTCTTCAATAAAATTAATAAGCATGCAGTCATATACTGTACACGCAGCACGTGATCGACTGCTGCTAAAGTGATCACTCTTTCTTTGTCACGGAAGGGGGACCATTTAATGCACTTTTATTCACTTGGCTTTAACTAAATGCACATATCTCTGCATGCTTAGATGATTTACTTGTATATTGATAAAATGTATCCTTACCTACATTTTTATGTAATCTCACTCCTCTTTGTGCCATCCCTATAGGTATGTCATCAAAAGGTATAATATTTATCCAATCTCACGTTCGGTGCCAGGAGAACATTGACTCCAGTGCACTAGAAAGCCTCGACACTCTAATCTGATACAATCTCGGTATCTTTAAAATGATGCTAGTGCTCGTTGAACGAGAGACGGTAATCAGTGCTTGACTCGAAAAAGTAACAGGCGTTCGCTTTTGTCTACGTTTTATTAAAATGAAAGAGAAGCACGGCATATCCGGCTTTCGGTTAGCATTTGTTACGTTACCGGAACAAAAATACAGAATCTTGGTGAAAAGCTTGAGTAATTTTAGTAATTTTACTGAAAAGTCACCAGATTATTTCAGTAAAAAACAACAACAACATGATTTACCTCGAAAAATTGTGTAATATAGTCGAGTCAGAGACTCAGAGCGGGATGTTGCTGCCTAGGATGATGGACAGAAAGAGTTGTTCACCCTAAATTGCGTAATATAGTCGAGTCGGAGTGTGATGTTGCTGCCTAGGATGATGGACATTTAGAGTTGGTCATCTTAATTTTGTTCACTCCGAATGCTCCGAATGACGTGAATTTATACCGTGATGATCAATTTTTGTTTGTTCTATAACCCGCCACCTACCGGAGATTGTTAAATTGGCCGTGTTTCAGTTGCACTGGGTCCATGCGCACGTCAGCACTGTGTGCGGAGCATAATTAGAACCGTTGCAGCTGTCGAACCTTTCGACATACCATGCTGGGGAGCTCCATCTTAACGTTAGGAAATGGCTGTCCCTAATACAAGGACGGACTAGTGATTACGTACCCAGTGAGGGAAAACACACGAGTCTCACGACGCCCGGTAACGTTTATCCTCCTCCATCACATTTTGAAGGAATCTTTCATATTTGCCATCTTGTGGATGGTAAATATGCCATCTTGCACTAGAAAGCCATGCCACTCTAATCTAGTCAGGTTTAGGTTTATGTAACGCTTTATTGTCATTTTCTATGATTGTATGCGTTTGAATGAAGATGTTCCGGTGCCCTCTATGATGATCACACCAATGGACGACTGGTTGCGCGTTCTGATCGAAAGGCGTTTTAAATGATTGGAAAACTGAGAAAGCAATCATGGAAGAACACAGACATGGAAGAACAGACAGACACGGAAGAACAGACAGACATGGAAGAACACAGACATGGAAGAACAGACAGACATGGAAGAACAGACAGACATGGAAGAACAGACAGACATGGAAGAACAGACAGACATGGAAGAACAGACAGACACTGAAGAACAGACAGACATGGAAGAACAGACAGACATGGAAGAACAGACAGACATGGAAGAACAGACAGACATGGAAGAAAAACAAGCCTTGAAATGTCAACAGACTCCCCAAACCCTCTGAACAGCAGGGAAGCAGACTAAAAACTATTGAAATGAAAAACAATTTCCACAGATTGATTGAAGCCATCAACCTGATTTCATTAGGTATCTATTAATTTTAAAATCTCTGCGACACTACAGTTAAACATCTAACCACGTCAGAAGCAAACGCTTGCATCCAATCATTACGACGCATATTCCGAGGGATAAACCTCTTCTAAAGCTGGTGCCTCGATGGATGCTTTATTTTACCACGGAAATCAAAAAATTTATGATAGAAGAAATGGAAACCTTGCGACGATGACCCAAATTACACAGGGAAACACCACCAAGCCAGAAGAAAACACAGCATATGGATCAACTCAAATGAAGGAGCTCGAACGTGACTCATAATTTGAACCCTAAGCAGTTGAGCAATGCTCCGGAAGGGCTATACATAACTGAGGAAACATCGCAGAAGTAGGGCTTGACTACTAATATGATCACACACGCCTCATTAGGCCGATCATCTGGAGACTTTTCGTATCGTGCTTGTCTTTCTCAACCTTTAAGTAACCCTTTCATCTTGCGTGAAGATAAGTGTGAACCCATTCATCTTGCGCGAAGATAAGTGTGAACCCTTTCATCATGCGTGAAGTCGAACATTTGATACGAGACATCTTTGTTCTGACGTGCGGTTTCACTCTTTTCCAGGGCAAATCCTTGATTGACGCCATCAAGAGCGAGTTCTCCGGAGATATCCAGAACGGCCTGCTGGCGGTGGTCATGAGCATCGAGAATAGGCCGCAGTTCTTTGCCAAGTGCATCCATGACGCCATGGCTGGGATGGGCACCAAGGTGAGTGTTCTCCTGCTTGAGGTCTTCTTCTGATGACAATACCAGTTGATATAACATTATCGTTTGATCCTAACTAATTAGTCTCTTTAGTCTGAAAGTATTGTTCAAGTTGCCCTGATAAGCGTATTTTTTTGACGCACTAGAAATTGATCTTCAATGTTTTGTCACCAGCTAAAAACATCTTAGAGTTTTGTACCGACGATGATTAATGAGAGACGATAAGAGTATTGTAGCTACTATTATAAACTTCTGGGAGGCAGAGACGTGAGGTAAGAATGGCTGAAAGTCCAAGGGTGTATGTATTAGATGTTAAACGTTTGGCGCTTGCCAGGAATGACGCGGACGGATGGAATCAGGATTGTGAATGAGCAGAGCCAACGGGTGTCAGAAGAGGGTTGTGTGCTAGGGTTAATATGAGAGTTTTGAGGTGGTTCGCACACATAGAGAAAAAGATGATGGGAGATGGTGAAACAGGTGATTAATGCTGAAGTGAGCAGATGAAGTCTTGAGACAGGTGCTGGTGATGGATGAATGCATACAGTATGGCATACACTTAATGACGAAGGTATCAGTGTGGAGGAAGCGAGAGAGCGTGCTAGGGATGATAGTGAATTGCTGTGTATTTTATTGCGGCCCAAACGGTAGCGTACTGGTATCGGTGCTGGACTGGCGACCGAGAGGCTGTGTGTTCTGTTCTAGTGGGAGGGTCGTGCTGTCACTATCTTCTGCATAAGCAATCTCTGAGGCGGGAAAATGTGGTATATTATAAAGACCTACTGTCAGAGGGCGCGGCAGCTTGAAGTATGTCTGCTAAACTTGTTAATATCTGGCGTGCGCATGCTAGTGTCACAGCTGGTACCAGAGACCAGTGACTGGCACTCTCCTCATTACGCGCGTGTAGTTGTGCGACTTTTAATCCTTTTTGGTGGCTCGTTGTGAAAATGGGTTGTCCGGGCGCGAGGAGATGCTTTTGAGGAGGCAGGGGTGAACGAGTGGAAGCTGTTGAGTCCTGTTGCTAACTCTGTTCTTAAGGCTCCCTTTCAACTCGGCGACTGTGGATAGTTTCCTTGCCGAACCCTTTTACGCTAATGGGTTAAGAATTGGATTTATGTATGCAAGTGGGGACGAGTCGTGTGTGTAAGGATCGTCTCCGTCGGCCACAATGTGTCTGTCTTTAAAATTCGAAGTAGTTGGTTTGCAATAGAGAATCGAGACTAGGCATGCTGTAAACGGTGCCTTCGTTCTTAAGCCTTAAGTGCTGTCATTGATTGATTGTGCTTCTAATAACCTGATTATGTCTGTAATGAATCATTATAATCGCGCAGATGAGGTTAAATAATTTGTACAATGTCAGTTTGTTTCTCTGAATTCGACAGCAGCAGTAGAAATGATTCCTCAAACTCCAATTCTTACTGCAATTGTTTCCAGGATGACTCCCTCATCCGCCTGATCGTGACGAGGGCTGAGGTCGACCTCGGAAACATCAAGCAGGAGTTCCAAAGAATGTACAAAAAACCGCTCGAGAGCCATATCAAGGTGAGATGCTGGTCGACCAGGAATAGGAAATGCTGCAAACGATAAACTTGACCATGATGCGCAGGCTCTTACTAAAGCTTTGATGCTGAGCTCGTCGGGCAATTGGGATCAGTGTACTGGTGGAAGCCAGACTGTTGCAAATTGCCTAACAATAATCCGTAGCCAATATAAACAGTGTATATTATTTCATTTGTCAGTTCTCTGGTAAATTACGATACCGTGTATCTCTTTGGAGGCAGCTCTGCGCAGAGGCAGTATCGTAACCAATCACGGACGGCTAATTGAGTTTGAAATTAGCATCGCATACTGATCTTCGCGTCTAAGCTCCAAAGTTCACAAGTTTCCAGGGTATAGAAGCTTCATTTTTGGCTGTATCAAAATAAGAGCCAGTCACCGCTTTAAGCCGAACATCGCTCCGAGACCGAATATCGTCTTGTGAAGGTTAAAATTTTCAACTTGTAGAGATTGAATACCGTTTCTTTAGAGCAAGTTCGGAAAAGCACCTGAGAAGGATACCTCCTGGGGGTATCCCAGGCTCCAATCCTTCTCGCGGTGTCCTCGTCAAATACCAAAATTTAATTAGTCCCTCTTGTGTAAATAAGTTTTGACGTGAAAGATCCCTCCACCTTCCCCCCACCCCCTTTCAGTTTGTGGTTACACCCCCTCCCCTCTTGGTGCACAAAGAGGTGAGCCCCCACTGATACCGGGGTTTTGAAATTGGAATTTAGAATCAAAATCAATTGAATTAAAAGAAAAACGTCAATAAATTGTTCATTTTTTTGTATAAGACTAGTTTTAAGAGTATATTTAAGGATTAAGTAAGTGTATATGTTCGTATATACAATAAAATTAGATTAGAGTGACGAGGCTTTCTAGCGCACTAAAGCCATCGTCCTTCTGGCGCCGAATATCAAACCAGCAAACAGTGCTGCATCAAGTAAGTCTTTATTTTCTTTTTATGTTTGAGTTAGGTTTGCTATTGTGCAAAGTCAAAGTCCTCTACTCGGCGAACGTCTATGGTACGTACGGGTGTCACAGGAGGCACAGAAACTCCTAAGGGGCTGAGGCCATATTTTCCCTGCACTCAGTAAGGAGGAATAACACACTACCTATCCTGCTTCTGAGCCCCAAGGATCCGCAGTAGTCCTTAAGGTGCCGGGCTACGCGCTCCAACACCTGCTGAAGAGGAAGATGAAAAAGAGACAAAGCGGGGATCCCATGCATGGGATCTACACTATGTGTAGGAAATTTCTCGCATAAAAATGCATGTAAAGGAGGCCCCACCTTCAGTCACCCAGAAACCCGGTTAGAAGCCGGGGATCAAAAGATGGGCAAGACCAGGCCCTATCGGAGAGGGGCTGACGGCCCCTCTAGAGCATCGTACTCAAACCTATCAGCGCGGAAGAACGTCGAACCCCCTCAGAAGTAGTTCATCGACAGGAGACCTGACCCAGGTCGTAGTCGATGACACCAGTGAACGCTTCTCGAAGCTGGACACGAATATGATTGGAATGCAGAGTGCCCTGGGCAAACTAAGCAAAATGATGGGCCTTCCCGAGCTGGAGACTGAGGACTGCTCAGCGCCCTCCAGTGAAATCTGTGAATGCCTCAGTCAACTCGAAAATCGTTTTTGCAACTATGAGTACCCAACTAGAGGAGCTAATACAGCGGATAGAAGCCAGGAAACCCGTGACCTGTTCGTGTGTTCCGCCTCTAACCTCTCTGATAACATCGCTCGGCTCCCAGCCGAAGCTCATCACGCCCAAACACCAAAAAATGCAAGGAGGCAATGCTCTCGATTAGATGACCACAACCTATTCAACAACGGCCCTAAATTTTCCGTTCACTTGAAAATGATATTCGATGTCAAGTACAGATCGGATATTTGCCCATATACACTACGACAAGAACTTAGCTTCATGACTGGCTCTCCAATTCTCGACATCACCGCCAGCGGTGACGATTGCTTCACCATTAAAGTAGACACAAAGCTTCAAAGTGACACTATACTCTCTAAGAACAGAATATGCCGAAAGCCATGCACAATCATACCGCACCCATCTTTTCCATGAGCTCAGGCCTGATACAGATACAGATACAGACACTAGGCCGCATCCCCCAGAAAGGGGGGTGGCCGACGGCAAGGCGCACCTCACACCCTCACACGCTCACATTCACACCACTTATCCCTTTTGTGTTAAAGGGTCCGGCCGGTAGCCCCTCAATTTACACTCTGGGTCCCGAATGTACCGAGGAACCGTCGTCAGCAGCAGGGCCCACAGTTTTCACTGGTTTACCCCCGCCGCGTCATAATGGCCGGGCCCCCCCCACCCACGACCATCCCGACAGCGGGATGCC
>SDVV010004907.1:0-19723 GCA_016164225.1 Gammarus roeselii | reverse complement strand
ACTAGTTAAGATAGTTCCCGACAAGGGTACCGTCCAGGGGTGGCTGCTGCAGGTGTGGCCAGACTAGTGAAGATAGTTCCCGACAAGGGTACCGTCCAGGGGTGGCTGTTGTAGGTGTGGCCAGACTAGTGAAGATAGTTCCCGACAAGGGTACCGTCCAGGGGTGGCTGCTGCAGGTGTGGCCAGACTAGTGAAGATAGTTCCCGACAAGGGTACCGACCAGGGGTGGCTGCTGCAGGTGTGGCCAGACTAGTGAAGATAGTTCCCGACAAGGGTACCGTCCAGGGGTGGCTGCTGCAGGTGTGGCCAAACTAGTGAAGATAGTTCCCGACAAGGGTACCGTCCAGGGGTGGCTGTTGCAGGTGTGACTAGATAGTGAAGAGGTCCAGAGGGAACTATGCCCAGCAAGATTCCGCCTTGAGATGGTTGCTGCAAATATGACCGGAGTAGCTAAGGTAACCGACAAGAGTACCGTTCTATGAGGGCGGGGGTAGTGAAGAGGGAACCCGATAAATGTCTGTGCCGACAGCGGTACAAAGAGCTAACCAAATTTAAACCTAATTCGTTGAATCAACCGCATGCAATTGATTATTCAACCAGGTTTATGATGACCGACAGAAACGACCCATTTTAAAGGTTCCTGTGTTTCTTTTAGTCACTGTGTTGGAGCCTGCCAAGGCGCTGACCTCCCATGCCCTCCCTTGAAGTATGCTAAGGAGAAAGGATGAGCAAGTTATTGATGGTCGATTCACAACGCATGAATTCAAGACCACATAGGCAAAAACATTTACGGAGTGTCCTCCTGGTTACAACAACAACACATCGACAGGTACATTTAGTAAAAGTTGAATTATTTTCCATTAACGACACAGTTAAACATAGGGAATAAATCCTTTGGAACAGTATCACCGTGAAATAAAACAGAATAATATATTCTAAGGACGTCTGCAGAGCGGCATGCGAGTGTCGTGATTCATAATCGTGTAAGGCACCATCACACGTAATCGAGACCAGAGTAAAATTAACTTCGATTTTTTTTAGTTTCAAGCAAGATAAACTCTTAGTTTCGAGTCAAACAATTGGAAATAAACTTGGCAAAATCCCTTTGGTGAGACATTGACCACTTAGCAAAATGCTTTGGAGAGGCATTAACCATTTGACAAAATGCTTTGGTGAGGCATTAACCACTTGGCAAAACGCTTTGGTGAGGCATTAACCACTTGGCAAATCGCTTTGGTGAGGCATTAACCACTTGGCAAAACGCTTTGGTGAGGCATTAACCACTTGGCAAAACGCTTTGGTGAGGCATTAACCACTTGGTAAAACGCTTTGGTGAGGCATTAACCACTTGGCAAAACGCTTTGGTGATGCATTAACCACTCGGCAAAATGCTTTGGTGATGCATTAACCACTTGGCAAAACGCTTTGGTGATGCATTAACCTTCTGCCGGCAAATGATCAATCGTTGATTGTATCCTGCCGATACCCGAACGATTTCATCTATTTTTGAGAGCTCCCTCTGCCTGGTTAGGGACTTGGGCCTAACCTTTGATTCTTTGATCTTCAGAAGATCGGTTGATGAATTCATTCGCCAAGGCTGTCCAATACGTCGAAGTGTCAGTGGCGCAACAGTCATATGGTTAGTTGCAATAAAATATTAGAGCATTGAAATGATTTTTTTCACCCGAAAAAAATCAAAAGATATATTTAGCAAACTAAACATTCAAGATACATCAATAGTAACCCACTGCTCAGCGTCGCAGCCCTCGGCATGAAAGCGAGCTACAAAGCGGCTGGGTCTCTTGCACGGGAATGACAATGATGGAGATGATACGAGAGGTCTTCTGAGGCACGAGCTGCTTGTCCAACCTCAGACTGCTGCTGCGGCCTGTCCCTGAACCCTGCCATACACGATGACGCGACCATTGAGGGCACCTGTGACCACGATGAGCACGTGAGTGTACGAACTTGATGAGCGCAAACGCGTGTACGGACAGAATGAGTTATGTCTTGGGTAAAGGTCCGCTTCATATAAGTAATGTTCAGTTTTTGTTCACATTTGTACGCTCTTGTATGAACTGCAATTATCGTCTTCTCCACTGATAAGTGACAATCTAAGATGGGCAACTATATAATATTGGTCACTTACTCAAGGCCGGCTGTAACAGCGAGGATCTGAGACACTAAGTAGGTACAATTGAAGAAGATTTAATTTCCACATTCCTCACTAGAAGGAGGAAAACTGTAATTGTGTACATCGTTTTGGTGCATTAAGTCAAGCGAGGTAGCGTATGCAGCTGCAGTGTTTGGATTCGGTGGAGAGCGGCCTGTTTTGTGACCCCCCTCCCTCCCCTCCCCTTTGTTATCCCGCCGCCTTTCCTTGTCTGGTTGCACACTCGTATTTTCAGGTAAAAGGTAAACCTAGTTTCTTCAAGTTTTATGAGTATATAGTTTTAAGGTAATTATAGCATTGAATTGCATATCATGGCATGGTAAAGTAATAGGGTTTAATTGTGGTGTGTAAATAATTTTACACTGACAGTTGATTGAGTTTTGAAGTAAGCCGTTTTTTTCCGTTTGATTGTCCTGGCATGCTTGAGGCAAAGCAATACGTATCGAAGGCTTAGACGTGCGGTTGTGAATTATCTTCACACCACTTGTGATTGTTGAATAGAAGAGATAGATGGTTAGTTCAAGATTGGTAGACAGATTAACCCATACAAGCTGTACGTAGGGTGACATAGAATATAGTACGGATTTTAGCATCTTGTAAAATATGCAAGTATCTTGTAAAATATATAATGTATCGGTGATGTATGTACTTCAACGTGTCAAATGTATCGTACGTGTGAGGGAAAAAGTTCTTGTTAAGTGTAACGTGTTCGTATTAAGCGCATGAAAAACCCTTCAACAATAGCCGATAAATTATTTTTCCACGCCAAAGCCTATAGTTGGAAAAATATTTTGCAAATGATATAGGCGAACTAGAAATTTATCAGCCTATTCATTCAATTGTAGATATCAGTTGTTTGACGACTGGTCGGTGAAGGACTGATGTTATCGGCTGAGTTGTGATGTCAGAGACGAGTGCGCAGTATTACAAGATTGACGGCAAATACAAAGAGTCCCGAATGTGAACCTCAGGTGACAGAAAAGTTAGACAAGATTGGAGACTGGGATGCAATGTAGGAGGTCTGCACCTTACGTGTATAGAGGAAACGTACGAGAACAGTCAAAGTGAGTTCAAGAAAAAGGTTGCGCCATGGAACGAACCAAATCCACAACTCCAAGTTGAACTGGGCTAACTGCCCTAATTAATCTTAGAGTTTCAGTTGGGGCACACGTGATCTCTCAAAATGACGTCTACCTTATACTTTCAAACAACAAAAAAGGTCCATCAATTATTCCCTTATACATTCAAACAACAACAAAGGTACATCAATTATTCTAACGAACTTGTTGCATGCTTCTCAGCAACAAGCCGACTTTTAGCTTAACATGAACGCCACTGATTCCTAGGGTTACACGGATGGAGAGACAGTTATGAAGGAAACACATGTGAGATGATATTGCAACGTGGGGCATTGCAGGGAGACATTGCTACGAAGGGCAATGCAACGAGGGGAAATGCAACGAGGAGCAATGTAATGATGAGCAATGCAGTGTCAGCATGCACTGATGTATCCGTGAGATGATGCACAGAGCATGCTATTGAGCAATTGAAATGCCGCTACAGCCAAGCTGCTCCAAGAGGGGGTGTCACGTACGACTCGCCGTTAGTGGAGGGCAGGAGAGAACATGGTTAGCCTCACACCAGCGGCAGCAGGAGCAAGCGTAGGCACTAAACCAGGCAGGAGGCGGACACACAGACATGCACAGGCAGGAAACTAGGCAAGCACAAGTAACAACCCGCAGAAACACTAGCCAGAGAGCATGCACGCAGGCAGGCAAGTATGTATGTAAGCACTTGCAGAACACCATCAGAAGCATTTGCAGGAGAGCATACACAAAGGTAGGCACATGCAAAACACCGCACATGAACTCAGGCAAGCAGGCGCATATAGGAATACAGGCATGCACACACAGTAGATAATCACAGAAACAGGCAACCACAGGCACGGCAGACAGGCATGCAGGCACGTGAAGAGGTAAAACCAAGCATGTACAGAGAGGAGGAGGAGTACGAGGGGTGAAGTGGGAGCGTAGACAAACAACTCAGGCATGAAAATGTGTTAAGATTGAACCTGATGAGAGCTACCTTGGAAGGGCGAGAGTGGGAAGGGGGTACGGAATGAGGGGATGACCTCATCCAGGACGTTGTGGTGATGTCGATGGTTCACGACTGCACCATTTGACGCAAATTGAACAGTCTTCTTCATAGCTACGTTGTGAACCTTTACAGGACCAGGGCTTGACGGCTGTATGCCACCGAGTCGTCCAGGTGATGCTTGGAAATTATATTTGCAGACGTTTTCACGCCCGGGTCCTGTAGGCTGTTCACCACCGGGTTGTCCAGGTAGTGGTTGAAAATGATTTTTGAGACGTTCAAATTCTCTTTACCGGCCCGGGGCCGGTAAGCTGTATGCCACCGGGTTGCCCAGGTGATGCTCGAAAATTATTCTTCTAGACGTTCAAATCCTAACAGGATTAAATAATTAATATTTCACCGAGGGAATTAGGCACAAAAATAGAATTGGTGGAACGACACTGGGGACTTGAATAACCACTGTGAACATTGAATGCGGAGGCCAAGAGACTGACCCCCTGCACATCAACGTCTGTGCTTAACGCTGCTGACGGCAGGTCACGAAATAGCATTGGAAAATATTTGGACAAACCTAAAGGAAGAGTAAATGCAGGGGGCCAGCTGAACGAATCCACAGGCAGTTGCGGAGCGGTTAAGAGTCCACACGCAGTGACGTAGCTGGAAGAGTGGACGTGCAGTGGCGCAGCTGGACGAGTTCGCATCCTGCGGTACAGCTTGTAGTCCACATACTTTGGTACAGGAACTTCCATTTTGTAGTACAGCTGGAAAATTTCAAATGCAGTGGCACAAATGGTTGTCTACATGCCGTGGTACAGCTGGAAAACACCACATACAGGAACAGAGCTAGAAAAGCCCCCATGCAGTGGCACATATGGTTATGTTTACATGCCGTGGTACAGCTGGAAAACACCACATACAGGAGCAGAGCTAGAAAAGACCACATGCAGTGGCACATATGGTTATGTCTACATGCCGTGGTACAGCTGAAAAACACCACATACAGGAGCAGAGCTAAAAAGCCCACATGCAGTGGCACAGCTAAAACAGTTCGCTTGAAGTGGTACCGCTGAAGCTGTGTAGCGACACAAAACGATCAAACTGCTTTCGGAGATAGCACGAAGGAGGTGTATGCGGGCACATAGTAGTACTTCCATCTTGGGAGAGGCCGAATGCGTTGACTCTTTCTTCCAGTGGGATGAAACGATTGGAACATCCCGCCCAGGAAAAATAGGATTCGAGGACAGCTTCTTATGAACCATCGGAGGATATCATCGCAGAAACAAACTATCATTAAAACTGGCAATCATTGTGGAGAAGGTCGGCTGCATAGATAGACGACACTGAGCAGATGCTTATAGATAGCTCACTCCCAACAAGGGAATTGGAATTCAATTCCAATTCCCTTGTCGTGAGTTGTGAACACACACGATCAACTGCCAGGTGGCAGTTATAGCAGCGACCCGAGATCTTGCAACGAGTCAGGTACCCTCAAGGATCCCTTTCAATTGAATGAGTCATTTGCAGCGAGTCGAGAAACACCCTTGTAGGTTGGATACTGTCATCAAACGAACACCCTTGTGGGTTAGACACTGCCATCAAACGAACACCCTTGTGGGTTAGACACTGCCATCAAACGAAATACCCAAATTTGCCTCCCACGGCAATTTTTATCACATACATTTTTTACAAAGATTAGGACGTTGCCACGGAGAAAGTACCGATCAAACGAATCAATGCCATAAACAGTAACCATCACTCATTGGGACGTGGCCACGGAGAAGGTACCGATCAAACGAATCAATGCCATAAACAGTAACCGTCACTCATTGGGACGTGGCCACGGAGAAGTTACCGATCAAACGAATCAATGCCATAGACAGTAACCATCACTCATTAGGACGTGGCCACGGAGAAGGTATCGATCAAACGAATCAATGCCATAGACAGTAACCATCACTCATTAAGACGTGGCCACGGAGAAGGTATCGATCAAACGAATCAATGACATAGACAGTAACCATCACTCATTAGGACGTGGCCACGGAGAAGGTACCGATTAAACGAATCAATGCCACAGACAGTAACCATCACTCATTAGGACGTGGCCACGGAGAAGGTACCGATTAAACGAATCAATGCCACAGACAGTAACCATCACTCATTGGGACGTGGCCACGGAGAAAGTACCGATCAAACGAATCAATGCCATAGACAGTAACCGTCCCTCATTTTTTATCAACATTGATGCTGGATGGCAGGCAAGGTGGCGTGCTTGCGACGATACAACCTTGAAGCCCAATAGCAGCTCTTCGCTGTGACGCAGTACAGATAATTCACGTCATCATTACATCCGCGCTGATCTTATCCAACGCACGTCGCTCTCAATATAAAGTTTTCTTCACCATGTAACATGTGATAACATGCAATATTTATCAACAGAAAACCCAGAGATTAGTCTGCGAAGACACCGCAAACACAATACAAATCAAGCGACACACTGCTCACGCATCCCACGGACCTATAGCATGTGAGTCCATAATGGTCCAGGTTTTTCTCAAAATATTCGGCTCTGTTTCAACCTGAATCAGTCAATCCAATGGTATTTATGGCGAGACATGTATACAACTATTTTACAGTACACATCACCGCCGCTTATTCAAAGAAAATGTAGCATGCAAACAGGGGCTGCTGTTTAACCTAATATTCACAAACTAGACATGCTGCCTCGCCTGACGTACAGCGCATCTTCCCGCTATACCCCCCCTCGCCTGCCACTAGTTGTGACGTCACTCAAGACCTGGCGGCACCAAGATTTATAGGCTAGTAGTCTATAAAACTTGGCATTGACTGGCGCGTAGGGTAATTTGTTATTAATACATAAAAATGTCAAACTCGTTCATATTAAATAATCAATTTTAGAGACAATGAAATGTTCTGATTTATTATAGAAAAATTAGTATAAACCATTTTATATTTATTTGTTAAATTTTTACAACTAGCAATCTGTATTGCATTACGCGAAAAAAAACTTTGGGGAGACTCGTATCATATTGAGAAATAAAAATGCGAAAAATTATAGTATAGCAAATTAAAAGTCCTGTTCTAAGACTAGTAATACGATTAATGACCTTTCTTTACCTATGATAGGAAATGAATGTTTACGATTTGATCAACTGAAGAAAAAGAGTGCCGCATAGTAATGAAACTATTATAATATATAAACCGCATAGAACTTTCACAAGCTAGTGAAACAATCCCACACATTTTCTTCTTACTCGACGGTTCATCGTCCAGTAATGGGAATTATAATACATAAAAAAAATTGACTATGGCCAAATTCATGGAAAAATATTTTCGTCCAATGAAAACGCCCTACGAGGTAGAATTGCGCAATATCACACAACTGAGGTAGAATTTTGCAATATCACACAACTGAGGTAGAATTTTGCATTATCACACAACTGAGATAGAATTTCGCATTATCACACAACTGAGGTAGAATTTCGCATTATCACACAACTAAGGTAAAATTTCGCATCATCACACAACTAAGGTAAAATTTCGCATCATTACACAACTGAGGTAGAATTTCGAATTTATACACAACTGAGGCAGAAATTATTACGCATTATCACACAACTGAGGTAGAATTTATTTCGCATTATCACACAACTGAGGTAAAATTTCGCATTATCACACAACTGAGGTAGAATTTCTTTCGCATTATCACACAACTGAGGTAGAATTTAGCATTATCACACAACTGAGGTAGAATTTAGCATTATCACACAACTGAGGTAAAATTTCGCATTATCACACAACTGAGGTAGAATTTATTTCGCATTATCACACAACTGAGGTAGAATTTCGCATTATCACACAACTGAGGTAAAATTTCGCATCATCACACAACAGAGGTAAAATTTCAAATTATCACACAACTGAGGTAGAATTTCTTTCGCATTATCACACAACTGAGGTAGAATTTAGCATTATCACACAACTGAGGTAAAATTTCGCATTATCCCACAACTGAGGTAGAATTTATTTCGCATTATCACACAACTGAGGTAGAATTCCGCATTATCACATTTTTTATTGTTCGTTTTTCAAGACGTTGAAAAAATGTGATTTCAATGTGTCGAACAGGAATAAGTTAGCTCTTGTCAAGCTTAAGGAATAATGAATCAAACTCGGGACGGACTAGTTCTCAGTTAACTCATAGAAAGTATTGTTTTGAAGGAACTCCTTTTCAGGGGGGAACTGATGTAGCCCATTGCTTCAACTGTGTGTTAGTTACTTTTATTGTGCCTTTTCGAAGCTTTCTGAACAAAACTAGGAAATATGTCAATCTCAATTAATTGAACTTCATAAACTTGAATTTCAAGGTGTCAAAAAATAATGATCATAATAATGAATTTAAATTGTTAGTTAACTTTCTTGCTGTTCACATTTGGATTGCCAAGGTCCCACCTGGCGTAGTTACTCGTGCTGCGCAGAAGCCTTGTTATGATCAGCCTATGCTAGCACATACATTTGGAAACATTGCTAACCGAACATCACAACAAAGAACTGCGTTGTGTAAGCCCGAGAAACTGTAGGTCTTAGGCCTGTTAACCCTAGCTTAAGTTACACGAAGAAATCCCTTGCCTTGCATATTTTCAGTTCCTCTCCAAAAGCAGGTGGTCCCCCATATGGATTACATGACGTGGGAGACGTTGACGAGTAGAGGGCATTTTGCCCATCCTGTTAAACTTGACAATTCAGCATTGTGTAGCCGGTATCTTATAACGTAGAAGGGTAGTGTTAGCTCAGGGGTATATTAAATTGTAAACAGAAAGATGGGAGGAGCCTGTAAATTAGTTAACGGCCAATGTGTATTTTGTATTCCAATAAGGCCAAGGCTTGAAGACACCACGCCTTTTTGGGGAGGGGCCCAAAAGGTGAGGGGTTCCCTTATTGGAGGATCACTTCATACACATAAACAAGGCCCTCCCATTATTATTTCAGGGTGCAGATCTTGAGTGAAGATCACAACTCATTCCATTAGCTGAAGCTTCGGGTGGAGGTAAGATAAGACTTGAGATGCGATTAGCACTCAGTATCTCGTATTTAGATGCGTCTGATTTAGCCCTTCAGCGTTTATTTTGTGACAGTTTTTGCTATATATACTGGTATGCGTTCATACTTGAGGCGTGCAATAATACTCAGTTCTTATGTCCCGTGTTTTGTACCTCCCTACATCGTGGGTCTTCGCCTTTGCGTCGCCTTTGCGTCGTTTTCGCTTACGCTCTACGCTTTACACTTACTACATTTCTTTTTGCTGTTCATTTACACTTTTGTTCCGTTGTGTCCGTTATATTACAATCAATGTTTAGTGCTACAGGGCGAGTTCAACTATTGACATGTTACTGGTTACATTCAAAATAATATTATAAAACCACTGTTCAATCATTTTTACCTGCATATATACATGATTATAAAAAACATAAACTAAAGTACACAACAGCCTCTTCGACTGGTCTAAGCGCTGGCAAACCTAGTATTTAAATCTTGGACTGACTTGTAAAACCCATGTGCCGATTGAGATATATGACAATTAAAATAAAAGTTAAATCATTGCCAGAATTGTACACTAAAGAAGAAGGTCAAAGTGAATATGGCTTTAGATGACTGACTATTGTACTTTTAATCGCCGAATTAAATTAGCATTTCAACCTTATATAAACAGTGTATCACTTACTGTTCAACACGTGTTGAGAGTGCAGATACCACAGTTGTATTTTAATATAAAACATGAAAAGACCGATATAGATTTTTATTTAGAATTAACTTACATGACGAAGTACCAGGTGTGACCTGTCTCTCCTAAATAGTTACAACGGCTCATCGTTCATTGTGGCCGTACTTGATGTGTTGGCTATAAACTGGAACGGATTCAGCCAAATCCCTTCTGCAACAACAACATAAAGGAAATATTCCTTAGCAGAATACATTGCTGTGTATAATCTAAAATTACCGCTAGCCACTGATACGCTAGTTTTCGCAACTAAAGTTAAATTGCAATGAAAAGCTGCGTTCGAAATGACGTCGAGCGACCAAGATCAGCTACTGCTAGGGGGATGATTGTTTTGTAGTCTCCAATAAAACAAATCATAAACATAAGAGAATTTGGCGATCGAACCCGCCTGTTAAAGCCGGAATCTTTCAAACGGAACGTTTTCCGTAATTCAGAAACCCGTCAACGTTAATATCTCGTTAAGGAAAAAAATTAACGGAACGATTCACTCCAGTTCAAGTTCACTTGGCCGAGGATTTACGGTACAAGCTCGCACCTTCTGCTAAGGTAGTGCAATGCCACCTCGCCAATACTCGTTTGCAATCAAGTACAGCGTATTGCCCACTATGAGCGACACCGCGTGAGTTTGACAGTCACCCGACTGATTGCCGATGATGATCAGCTTATAGTATTAGCTTTGTTTTCCCACGAACTTATTAATGGGATGCAGTCTGCTTAAATAATAAACCTCTAACAAAAATGAAGGATCGCCGTTTGCTAGAGATAATGGTCGCTTATTAGCGAGCGCTAAATACAAGGATTTAAAAAGGGATCTGATAAAGCAATGCTCTTCTTGCAAGCTGGAAGCAGCGCTTTCAGTCAGTCCCGCCCCAGCTTGTGCTAGTAGCCTTTCTCGTCTACTGGCGTGAGACCATGACTCGAATAGTCCCATCCGGGACTAGCAATGGCGAAACAATACTACTTGTGCAGGAAGGTCAGACATCAATATAATGTTTAAATCCTATCTGCCTTCTCCGGACCGAGAACCCATCGTATGTGGATAGATGCCATACAAGCGTGCGGCTTTGCATGTTGGCTGATGGGTGATGCTGGACACATGGCACCGAGTACATAACCTCTCCAGTATGAGGTTTCTGGATGTATGTAATCATGTAGGAAAAGACATAGATGGTCTTTAAGTATGTATGGGCACGCTTGTCACAATCTTATGTACTGTGGTCGTGTTTGTTATTGTCTCCACGTATGTTCTTATGGTGCGTAATTATACGGTATTGGTGAGAAAATATCTTCATTCATTTTTTTCTATCTCACTATTAGAAAACCATCGAGTGCCTCAATAATGAATTATATTATCATTATTTCATCTAGAAACATATCGAGTGCCTCAATAATGATTTTTATTATTTATTATTTCATCTAAAAAACCATCGAGTGCCTCAAAACTACAGATAAAGACACAAGGCCGAATCGGAACACCCAGAAAGGGGGGTGACCGACGGCAAGGCTGACCTCACACCCACATACGCTCACTTCACATAGCTCAGCCCCTTTGTGCTACAGGGTCAGGCCGGTAACCCCGCAACACTCACTCTTCACGAGTGCGGTCCGAGGATCCGCCGTCAGCAGTTGAGCCCGACAGCTCTCACTGGTTTACCCCAGCCACATCATGATGGCCGGCCCCCCACACCCACGACCATCCCGACAACGTGATGCCAAGAATGGGAAGCACATCAAAACAGTGTCAAAAATCAAACATTCACAACTATTCTCCACTCACGTCTGTTCATTGCACGCTCTCTCGCCAATTCCACATTCAAGTCTCTCATTCCCAACGCTTGCTCAACACCATCTATCCACCCAAACTTCGGTCTACCTCTAGTCCTGCGACTACTCGTCTCCGCCTTTCATCACCCGTTTTACCAATCTCCCTTCATCCATCCTTACCATGTGCCCGACCCATCTCAGAACACGTGAATTCACTCTGTCCTCCAACTTCTACGCCATCCCCGGTCTGATTCGAACCACGTTGTTGGTGATCCGGTCCCTCAGCGTAACTCCAGCCATGCTCCTCAAACATTTCATCTCGAAAACATTCAACCTTCTTCTCTCTTCTGCTCTTACCACCCAAGTCTCAGCTCGGAAGAACACAGTTGGGACAACAACACCCTCATACAACCCTCTCTTTGCTTCCAGTCCCAACGTCCTACAGCTCATTACACTCTTCAGTGCACCCAACACTTTACGCTCCTCCTTCACTCGCCACTTCACTTCAGTTTCCACTAGTTCAGTCACCTCCACATGGAGAGCCCAGATACTTGAAATACTGAACTTCATCCAACAGCTCTCCATTTAGGCGGACACTTATTTTGCTCGCATCCACAGTCCTCGAGCATCTCATTACTTTACTTTTATCCACATTCATTCGGAGCATCCTCCTCTCACACACTCTACCAAACTCGGACACTAGTCTACATAGCTTCTATTCTGAATCCGCCACCAGCGCCGTATCATCCGCAAATAGCAACTGGCTCAACTGCCAACTCCGCCCATTCGCTTCCAACGTCTCCAAGCCACGACCCAGCACACTCGCGTTCACCTCCTTGACCACTCCATCCAAACAGATTGAACAGCCAGCCTTGTCTCAGTCCCACTTTCACTGTGAACCAATCACTCACCTCGCTTCCCACTCTGACACATGCTCGACTGCCAACATAGAAACTCTGCACCGCTTTCAATAGATTTCCGCCCACTCCATACAGACGCAACACCCTCCACAGCGCTTCCCTGTAACGCATTCCTTTTCCAGATCCATGACGGCCCAGAACACACAACTTTTCCCGTAGCAAGGTACTTCTCACAGACCTGTCTCACTGAAAAAAATAATTAATTGTATTATTATCATTATTTTATTATGAAAATAATGAATATTATTTTATCTGTAAAACCATCCAGGGCCTCAATAATGAATGATATTATCATTTCACCTAGAAAACCATTGAGTTCCTTAATGATGAATTATTACTTTATCTAGAAAACCATCGAGTGCCTCAATGATGAATTATACTATTATTTCATCGAGAAAACCATCAAGTGCTTCAATAATGAATGGTAATATTATTTCATTATTGAGAAATAAACCAGAATGTCTCGCTAAAGATCGGGTAACCTCGAACCTGCAACCTCCGGCTGGGATGCCAATGAAAATCTACATAGAGGAGGCCGACACGATACCAACTCTTGACAGGTGCCGAGCGATTGGGTGATTGGCTGATATGTTAGGTGGTCTGCTACACGGCTAGTAATAAACAAGGTGTTCAGAGACGCACAGCAGCTTGCGGCTCAGAATTAGGCTCGAACCTGGCATTCAGAGGTTGAAAATGTGGACATCAACAGATCATATATTTTAATCCAACAAAAAATTAGTTTAAACTCAAGATTGGTTCATTAAATCAATGCAGTGGCTGGATATTTAGATTTAAGAGCAGGTGAATCTCGCTGCAGATTCTACGGTGCATTAGCTGTCAAGTTGGAGTTATGCAGACAGATCCGAGCACAGATATGCAACACAATCTGTATGTTTAGGTACCAGTGCCACTATATGATGCACTCACTAAGCCGAACTGCCAAGAAAGGGGGGGTGGTCAAGGATAAGGGTCACCTTACACTCCTCTCGCACCTCACTCACATTCATACAAACTTAACCTTTGGGCGATGAAGGATCTGGCGAGAAGATCTCGCAACAAACACTAGGGGTCAGGAGTAAGGTCCGAGATCAGTGTCAGCAGCAAGGCCCGACAGCGGTAACTGGTTTACCCCTAGTTTGTCGAAGAAACCGGGCCTTCGCACACCCACGACCATCCCGTTTCTCAACGAGACGCCACGAGCAGGAAACCACATCAGTGCAGCGTCAAACCTCTTCCATTCACAATCATTTTCCACTCACCCCTATCCTTTTTAGGCTCTTTCCCTACCGCCACATTAATGTCTCATCCATTCACAAATATTCGCTCATCACAACTTTCTACTGAAGGCTCTTAGCTACCGCCACATTAATGTCTCATCCATTCACAAATATTCGCTCATCACAACTATCTACTGAAGGCTCTTAGCTACCGCCACACTAATGTCTCATCCATTCACAAATATTAGCTCATCACAACTATCTACTACAGACTCTTAGCCACCGCCACACTTATGTCTCATCCATTCACAAACATTCGCTCATCACAACTATCTACTGAAGGCTCATAGCTACCGCCACACTTATGTCTCATCCATTCACAAACATTCGCTCATCACAACTATCTACTGAAGGCTCTTAGCTACCGCCACACTAATGTCTCATCCATTCACAAACATTCGCTCATCACAACTATCTACTGAAGACTCTTAGCTACCGCCACACTTATGTCTCATCCATTCACAAACATTCGCTCATCACAACTATCTACTGAAGCCTCTTAGCTACCGCCACACTTATGTCTCATCCATTCACTAACATTCGCTCATCACAACTATCTACTGGAGGCTCTTAGCTACCGCCGCACTAATGTCTCTGAAAAAGTTTAGTCAGCATACTAATTTGATATTTTAGCTCAATCCGACAAAGTGATCTGGTTCCTATAGCACCGCTTTGGCGGGGGCCACGACCGGGGTACTAAAGCTCAGACTGATCACTTCCCCAGCGCAGACACCACGCAATCTTGTTAGGGAACAACGCACACCAAACGGAGCCTGTGATCCATGCAGCAGTCCGGTCACCACCTGATACATGATGTCTTGCTCAAAAATGTTTTGGCCCAGCTGGCCTTTTGTCCAAGCCACGCCATTGTTCTCTTGGGCAGCCCATTTAGCGAAGGCGCCAATAAACAACACTAAAGCATGGTGCAGACAAGCCTCGTGACCTTGCGTGGCGCGTGGAGCAACGCAGCGTGGCGCGTTGTTCGGTCAAAGCTTGCCGTAATCCACGACCCGTATATTGGTCTTGGCGACCGACGCAAAGGTATTCAGCTGCAGTGCGACGTGGAAGAGTTGCCTGCAAGGTAGCTAGATTAAAGTATTCTGATGTGCCTACAAGCGTTACCCTATTTTAAAAGGCGATTCTACCTTCGATGAATTCCGGTACTAATCGATCAGTACCGGGTCAGAAGATTCTGACATGTATTTTTCTCACCAGTGCGAACTGAACAGCAATAATTTGGCACAGGATGTTTGGCAGGTACGCAGACCATTCTCTGACACATGACCAAGGAAAACTAGGAAAGGGAGGTCTGGACAAAGACATCAATCGTCAACGAAAAAACATCGGCAAAAAATACAGATTTAGCGATATTTTCCGCTTTTCCTGGAAGAGGTTGTCGGACTTACGCTCCATCAGGTTCTGATATGAACTAAGACAAGCATTACTTATACATATCAATGTATAACCATAACGAGAAATGCATTGCAGCATAGTCAGGTCATAAGTTCCTCCATTGAAGTGGCCATGACCAACAAGTTATTACCCGTGATATTTATTATGTTTGATCAAGTTAATGATCATACGATATATTGTATGACCTAATCACAACCAGGATTGTTGAAAACCCATGTATATTCAAATAAAGCAGCAACCATTTTTTTACGAGTCAAATAAACTTAGTTCTTTGATTTTTAATAGTTTATGTATGGTTTTAATTGTCCTTAGTGATTTTAATTGGCGTCAACAGCTCAATTACTTCGAAAAAGTTGTGCAATGGTGTCATTCCTAATTTTGGTAATTGAAGTGGAAAAACATGAGCAAGAAATCTAAATTAAATTCAAGCTTACATGCCTGGCTCCCCAAACTCAGAGCTGCAATGAGTGAAGTGTGTATTTAACTTGTTTTGAGGGGGCATCGAGTGCATAGGCACGAGGCAGACAGATTTGCTCCTCTAGAAATGAAATTCATGAGTCCTGTTGTTGCATGTTTATATACTCGAAAAAAAATTGACCAGCCCTCCGAATCCCGAAACCTAATGAAAACAAGAAGCTTGTAACATTGACGATTCTAATAATGAATCATTACACTGTTTGCAATACATGCATTCAACTACTACTCATCATCCCAATAGCACTGGTTTTCTAAAGCATCTTAATAATTAATATCTCGCATCGAGATCAAATTTTATGATGAGTCTTTTCATTTTTAAATATGCCCACGTCAAACAAGGTAGCTAAAGCTGGGTGAGGAAACTCGTTCATCGATCGAAAAAAATAGTTTAAATGAAAAAAAAAATTACCACTGAAGGAAATTTTAAAATATGGAAGAACAGTTAATAGCTTTATGCTACTCTTGAGTGACTGATTGTACTACTCAGGCGTACGTTCTCACAATGCCCTTCGTTATACCCGCGCAGGGCTGTCTTTTACGGCACGCGGTACCTGCACTACACATACGTCCATAGGTATCATATCAGCACCCAAGAACAGCCAGTGCCAGAGCCCAACGTTCTATCCCTGCAGAACCACTGAAGCGTGAGAGCGGTGTCTGTTGAGCAGCGGCCACCAATTGAGAGGGAAAGTTGATCAGTATAACCAAGATTGTTGCATGGGCTATCGTGAAGCCAAGAGGTAGAATGGAGACGGGTCAGGGGGGTGGCCAACTATGAAGTGTCGACCCTGGCCAGGCTCAATACCCAGACAATAAGGGGAGTCGTATCACCGGCGTATATTCGGCTGGCGACGAACAGGCCAATATACGACGAATACCCGAGCTTAAGATCTGACTAAGTAAAAGCGCGGCCTTTGCCAGCAAAATGTGTCTGATAGGATCACCCCTGGGAACGGAGACCCGCGACGAGCTAAGCACACGCGATGGCGGCACGGGTCACCCGTGCAGTAACCGCACAGTAAATAGATGTAAAGGCTCGAGCCCAAAGGTACTATGCGCCTGTACACCAAGCCAGCGTGTGCCTTATATGGCTAGACTTCTACCTGAGACATGCAAGAGAGGAGCAGGCTCACATTCACGGAGAAAAGGTATGATTCATTCAAAAAGATCAGTGCTGGATTGGTTGTTAGAGTTCAGTCCCTTCTCGATAAATTGAAAAAAATCTCTCGCTTTTGCAGCTACGTTGCTGCGAGCTGGCCACACTACTCGAATGCGTTCCCTCGACTCAGCAACAGTGAGACTGATGTTAGAAACTTAGGTTAATGCGCGAATGAGTGACCGTTACTCAATAAACTTCAGGAAACAATAATTGAAACATGTTAGCTGGTGCATTCGTGAGGAATTGCTCATGTAGACTCAAACTGGCCAATCAAATCTGTATCTTTATCCGCCATTTCGTGCGGTTGTGAGCAGCGGACACCAGAGCTATCATCTGCGAACTAAACATCATTATTAGATGCATGTGGAAAGGAGATTTTTCAAATTCAAAGATTTGTACACAAACAGATTTACGTCTAATGGGGTGTCGGGGAGAGGCGTGAGAAGTCATTTCCAGTATACAATACAAGAATGAAGAATTAAAAAACTAATCAATAAAAAAAATACAAGGTAGAAGCAACGAACACAAAATTAAGGCCGTGAATACAAGCACTTGGCCGTGCCACACCCCTACAAAAGAATGTCATGAGATCAAAGAATCGCAGTCACAGCCGACGACGTCCTGAGGCTGGGAACCCACCCATTACTGAGACCCACAAAGGACGCTGGGGCGCCGTGACACAATTCAACTACAAACCTCAACCTGCTATTGAGAATAACAACGGCTGTTGCACTGTATTGAGTAACACTGTAGGAGGCGTGGTTGTTGCACATACGGCATGGGTACTATAGAAGTCGCAGCCACTGCACATGGTCGCCTACGACAGATGGCGTGGCGATATCATCATGGGTGTAAACATGTTCGATGGTTGGGCTATTGCACATGCATATTTATACGATAGATGTCGTAGCAATTACCTGCAATTATCCATACAAAACGTTACAATAACGACACATAGAAGAGGCTTTTGTGACCCGCAATCAGCCTGTATTTTTAACCAGCCCTCTGTTAGCTCTGTTCTACCAAACTAACCTTTAAACCAACCACTAGGTTAGCTCTGTCCTACCAAACCGACCTTGTCGACAGTAGTAGTACTAATGCATGATGTAGACAGCTTTAGGTATAAACCATTCCCGGGGCTTTCCCAGACATTCCTGGACATCAAAACGTGTTTTACCGCACATTTTGTATACATATATGCTGGCCTCACGAGTTTGTACAGGGTTCAGGCGCTTCATTCCCTATCAAAAACGATAACAATTCTGATCTCCCTATATTCCTAGATATTCTCTCACTTCACCTCCGCATTATCAATGGTAAAACTCAAGGCATCGTTTCACTTCGACTGCTAACAAAAATATTCAATAATTATATACACATTTAATGCCAGAAATACAAACACCAAATCAATTATATGATATCCCATAACGGCCTTCCCCTACTCTACCGCCAAACTGATCGCCTAGCCTTCCTCGACAGTTTTAAATCCTAAACACGACCAAAAAATTCCCCCGTACATCTGTGTTCTTTCAAAAAATTCCCGGACTCTCCTGGACTTGCCATACATGAAAAATAAATCCCTGGGCTTTCCCGTACTTTCCTGGCCTGTCGACACCCTGTAATGAGACACAAAGGGCAGGGGTTCCATATAACTGCACAGCATGACCTTCCTGGCCAGCATTTGCATTTAATACCGAAGCTACTGCGTACATGACACTGACCCATATCTGATAGCTTCAAGTTCCGTAGTCATGGACGCCCCATACTCATAATTTCCCTATTCCAGTGGTTTTCAGGAGTGCTAGTAGTAGTAGTTGTAGAAGAGTGCCCCACAAACCCATGCCATCACAAATGTACTCCTATGCCCTAGAGGGTTTTCAAGAAATATAAAATTAATAATATTCTTACATCATATTGGGCAATTATGCTGAACGTTACCCTAGCATTTTGCCGTCAAATAGAATGCGATGTAGAAGTAAACACAACCGACTGTCAAAATATGTAACACCTGTGTACAATAATACATTCCCTGCAATTATTACAGCGATTTTGCACAACAATAAGCCCAGAATGAATCATTGCTAACACTGCGGTTACGGGCCAATGAATAGGTCAATAAGCGGTCCAGATTGAGTAATGACTCACGCTACGCTGCAGGGGCAATGAAGGGGGTACACCTTAAAAGGAGGTTACTTACATGATGACGAATTGTAGCACAAGGCAGACTCAGGAACGAAACCTATACTCCCTCTCACTCGTACGCACCTGTGGACAAAAATGAGAGGTGGTGTTAGAAGGCAATGTCACTTGCATGGGCAAAGCAACAAGATACCGCCACACGAAGTAAAATGAAATATGTTGAACTGGGCATCGCCGTCATGGCAGAACGATCGGGGACTTAGCATCGTCAGTAGCACGTATGAACAAGACCTTATAAATGATGCTGTATTATATGTTTTGATAACAGAACAGCTGACGTTGAAGACAACACGTGTCAATTTATGAAATGAAAATTCGAAAATAGCTTTTTAAAACTTTAAATACATAATACATTTCGAAAAACCGTCAGGTGATGTATTGAATGTCAAGATAGGTTGTAAACCGTAGGTAAATAAACGGTTGAAATATATCGATTTTTATAAACAC
>SDVV010004906.1:0-19725 GCA_016164225.1 Gammarus roeselii | reverse complement strand
CCCCGTACGCTCGGTGAGTCAAGGTGCATGCATCGCGTCCTACCCCGGTGAAATGTTATGTGCAAATTCCCGTAGACCGGACAAAATCCGTCATACGTACCCACCAAAATGACTCTAGAATGCCGTTCTTGGTGATATATTAACTACTTGCCGTGATAGTAATATATAAAAAAAACGTATGCGTCGTGGGAAAATTATCACGTTTAAGAACATAATGGACATTTTATTTGAAATTCTCCGGCAAAGTAGCATTGCAATTACTGTCTTGACGCAGTAAACAGTGTTGTTTATTACACGAGTCGCCTTGAACAATTGTTTCGAATGGTAAGTTTTGAGGAACATTTCACAACAAGAGCTACAAGGGCGTTCCAAAACATAGTATTGGAGTGCCTATCACTTCTAGTTCCCCACCATCGGTGAGATACACAAACTTCACTTGAAGTCACACCAACTGCTGTGCTGTTTCGGTCACCTAAGGAACATTCCTTCCCTTTCGTTCACACCGACCCCGGGCTTTTCTCGGTTCACCGCTACTCCGGTGCCTGCACAGCACCCATGCACTCCAAGCAGAGTCACTCATGTGCTTCCAGCAGCGTCGCCCCTGCGCTCCCAGCAGGGTTCCTCCCCCCTGCGCTCCCAGCAGCGTAGTCCCTCTACTTCCTAAAACACACGTCCCTGCGCTCTCAGCAACGAAGGCACTTGTGCTAACTCTAGTGCTGTCCGTGTGCTCCCATCAGCGTTACCAGCGTTGTCTTACCAGCATCACCCGTGTGCTCCCAGCAGCGTGATCCGTTTACTTTTTGGAGCGCTGCCCGTGTGCTTTCATCAGCGTCACTCGGTTGCTCCCCGGGTTTCACCTGTGTGCGCGCAGCAGCGTCACCTGTGTGCTCCCAGCAACGTTGCTCATGTACTTCCAGCGCGTCACCCGTGTGCTCCCAGCGCGTCACCATTGTGCTTCTAGCAGCGTCGCTCATGTTTTTCTAGCAGAAACCGCCTGTGTGCTCTCAGTAGCGTTGCCCGTATGATCCCAGCAGCATTGCATGTGTGCTCCCGTCAGCATCGCCCCAGTACTCCCAGGAGAGTCTTTCATTGGCTACACTCACCATCGACCCTGTTTTTCTAGCAGCTCGCTACTCTGCTTCCAGTAGCGTTACCCCTGTTTACTCAGAATCGCAGGCCCCAGTGGTAGCAGAAACGCAGTCCCCTTCCTTGCGCAGCGCTCCAAGGGAAATACCAATGCAGGCCCCCACCTCGCTCTCGCGTGGCAACCCTGTTTTCCGATTTGATCGTGGACAACCCGCTGTTATGCGTCCTAAAAAATTATTTGTTCGACAGCATTGCCGTTGGATTTTTCTTTTGACCAACAAAGACGACTCCTCAGACTACGGCTCAAGCAGTCGCATTTTCATATCATTGTCGGTGGCAAACCCACGTGCATTACCACGTCTCTGTATTCCGTATAGTATCCCATTTGCTAAGTATCTTACGGAATTCACATGGTGCTTAAGGAAGGGACCTTAGAGAGGTACGCGACGTCCCTCCACAGCTCGGCGGTCCGAGGCAAGATGCAGCTAGTCTGACAACCCGCCCTAGCAGGAACTTCAACCTGATAAGGTTACGGAGCCTTTCAACACTAGCTATCTCGGAGTTAAGATTTGTATTCAGTAGTCAGAGTTATTGCTCAAAACTTCGAGTTTAACTTATGATTGGAAGAGTTGACTTCAAATTGTGTGATTATTTTGGTACTCTTCGAAACAGGCGTGGTTTTTTAACAGAATTCTTGTTCGGGAGGTATTCCCTCAGACTAAATTAAGGTGAATAGAGATTACTATAGTGTTTATGCTAAATGCAACTTTGTGACATGTAAATAGATATATTGCGTTGCAAGGATTTTTTCAAGGTTCGGCACAGCCTTTTCATGATTCGATGCACGGGACGACCTGACTGCATTAAAAGCCCTGTATAACCAGCAGCCCAGAAGGCTGGAGAGGATTCTTCGAGCTGCGATGTGAACACAGCCATTGCAATTAAGCAAACTACCCCACGCCACCTGATTGAGCCCTCGGGAGCACTACTTGCAGAACATACTCACTGCAAACAGTCTAAACTGAAAGGATCCATTTACACGAGACTGCATTGGCCCTCGACTTCGTCTTGCCAATCCCAGAGTATTGGTCTCGAATCTGACGTTCTCCGATGCTGTGACCACCCCGGTTAGCCATCTTCAAAACTTGAAATTATTCTTCAACGATCTATATCCCGGTGATATGTGTTGCTTGTGAACTCAGCGTTTATGATAGTTAGGGAACCATGTTTGATGAGTTAGCTGTTGCCGTAGACCTACTGATTCTGTTAGACTTCTTGTTTGGTCAACTTGAACAGCTAGATTTCAATAATTAACAGCCGATTTATATGATGTTTGCCAAATTCGAATATTCTATTTAATGTTGAAGGTGGCTTAGTGTTGAGTGGTTTTCGTGCTACCAATGATGCAGCCCGCACCGTCGGTGATGTTCAATATATTACGGTATTACATAATTGACAATAGACTTTGCTGAAGATTGTATTTACTTATTATAACATAGGTAAAAATTTGTGCCAGAAGACATCAAAACATATATTCTTAATATCACATAAAGAACAAATAGGCGTCTCCCGTAAGCGAAAAAAGTAAGATGAATAAGGAACAGTTTGTTCCCATGATAATAACAATACTGGGTTGAACGTCGATCGATGTTGTACCAATTACCAAACCAATCCGAAATAGTGTCCATTAGTTACAGTAACCTTTTTTGCAAGATGTGTGAATAAGTGCACATGAGTAAACTGATATGAAGCCTTCACTTTACTCACATTGAGGCTGAGACAGTTTACCTGTGCTTCATTGCATCAAACCTGTTCTCTTTAAATGTATATGATAATTGGTTTTTGGCTACATGGAAACGATGTTTGGGGATTGCAAGGTCTAGGAATCGGTTTTGCATACGAAGGAAGTATGTTCTCGCCGCACCAGCAGTTCATGGCTATCAAACAAGAGTCGTCGCTCGGGCATGCAGTACGAGCCGCAGCTTACAAGCAACGAGCCGCAGCTTACAAGCAACGAGCCACAGCTTACAAGCAACGAGCCACAGCTTACAAGCAACGAGCCACAGCTTACAAGCAACGAGCCACACCTTACAAGCAACGAGCCACAGCTTACAAGCAACGAGCCACAGCTTACAAGCAACGAGCCACAGCTTACAAGCAACGAGCCACAGCTTACAAGCAACGAGCCACAGCGCACGGGCTCCCAAACACTACTAAAGATGATATATTGTTGTTTCGTTCCGTGGCGTGAAGTTCTGCTTTTTATATTTGTGAACAACTATTATACTCACCTACCATTCACATTCAGTCAGGGTTGCTAGTAATGTATTTAACTACTTATATTTGCGAGGGTTTGATGTGACTCAATGAAAATTACACGAGGGTTTGGTAATAAGCGCAAACTGTCCGCAAATGCATGTAATGGTTTGCAACGTTGCATAATAACAACAACAATCGTAACAATGTGTTGGCGATCCGCATTGAATTGATGTTAAGGTAGAATATGGCAAACACACGAACTGTCTCTTATTTCGAGTATTACTAACAGCTCTTCGTAGGTGTACCAATTACTATACTAGGGGGTCAGTTTGACGTGACTGGAAAATAAGACGAAAAATACACCGTAATCTTTTCAAGGAGAAAGTGTACTCCTCGTGCGAAGATGTACAAAAACATGTGGCAATTTCAAAGCATCTGAATGCACTAAGAACATTTTATACGATTAAGAAACTCTATGAAGTTGATATCTTCAGAAGCAATCAAACTCAAATACAGTCTCCATGCAGCGAGCTGAGTCCAGGATAACAGAAGATCGATGGACGATTAGTTTGAGATCAATTTGGAGCAACAACATTTTATTTCAATGTACTGAAGCAAGTCACGCTGGTGGAACGTTTTGGAGCAGCCGTCAAATCCTGCTTGTTGATTTGAAGGAAATGTGAATGTGGTAACAACAATGGGATGGGTTGGTATAGTTGACACATTTTGAATATAAAAGAGAGGTAATCTTTTTATGTAGATACCACCAAATTGTTAGAGCAGTTACGTATTTGAACTAGCTCATAGGCAAGCTGTATTTATTCGTAAATTTTCAAGGCTCTCAACTGCCAGTAGTAACATTTTGCTTTGTTTTCTATAACAAATGTATATTCATCCAACTTGCGTACTCCAACATTATATCATTTCTGATTGTCAATCATTTAATCATTTCCTAGCGGTCTTGAAGTGTGTACATTGAATATTCAATTGTTTGACGTGTTTTTTTCATGTGAGTGTGTGTATAACTTATGTCACCTATTCAACCCTTCATTATTAATACAATGGTTTAGACCCATCCCTACAATATGTTAGTGCTTTTCGATTTTCTCAACCCTATATTGCATTCATATTCTTCGTATAATTCATGTTATCCATCCTCATCTTTGTTATCGTACAATAATGTAGTCTACTCATTACAATATGTTAGCACATTTTGATGTCCCAACCCCATGTTCTCGGGACTCTAACCACATGCATGCGTGATTTGCCGCACCGCATGTACTTGTTATTTTCCACACCCAAGTATTTCGTTGTTTATCAACCCGCAAGTACTTTCATTTTCTCAACCCCGCCTGTCACTTTTTTTTCCAACGCTATTTAGTCGGATTTTTTTTTTGTCAAAATAGACATTTCTGTATGTGCATAGATGATACTATTGTAAATAATATTTCGCTCTATGTAATACGAACCGGCGGCCCCTAGAGATGAGCAGTGACAAATTCAAATTGAATTTTCAAAGAACGATAGGTAGCTCCCAGCTTTGACAGAGGCCAACTCGACGAGAATATAACTTATTGAATCATATCTACCATTTACCGTATCATTTTTGAAGATACAATCATTGTCACAGAAGATAATATTGTGCTTCATCTTCTAAAACAGCAGTATATTAATTCGGTTTTCTGTACTCCAGTATCGAATTATTCTGATCGTCAATCATTGGATCATTTCCTAGTGGTCATGAAGAGTATATATTTCAGTGATATGTATATATTTTATGAATAACTTATGTAGTCTATTCACCACTTCATTATTTCATACAATGTGTTATACCCATCTTTACAATATGTTAGCGCATTTCATCATGAAATATGTATATCCAGTGCTATGTATATATTTTGTGTACAATTTATGTCACCTGTTCAACCCTTTAGTATTCATATCTTACACCATCTTTGCAATGTATCAGCGCATTTCGATTTCCCGACCCCATGTTCTCAGGATTTCTTGCCCCATGTGTTGGCAGTTTTCCCAATCCTATGTATTTCGTAATTTTCCCGACCCCATGTATTTCGTAATCGCCCCACCCCATGTATTTCGTGCCAGGCATTCCTGTTTCTTACCTCAAATAAGAAGTTGGCTGTCAATCATTTATTATAATATTATAATTTACAATCTGTCTCATGAAATCATATCCAGCGGCGAATTTCGAATTGAATTTTTGTTTACGGTAATTTACATTGTGTTCACAACAAAAAGTTTTATGTTTACTATTTTGAAACAATAAAAACCCATAGCCAGATGATTGATGCAAAGGTTTAAAAAATAATTTTATAACTATACTAATTGTCATCCATGTATGTAGGTATGTGTGTGCACATATGAATGTGTATTATACTGATTGTCATCCATACAAGTAGTTGGGTGTGCGCATACATGAATGTGCATTAAACTGATTATTCATCCATGTATGTAGGTAGGTAAGAGCACATAGGAATGTGTATTATACTAATTGTCATCCATATAAGTAGGTAGGTGAGTGCACATATGAATGTGTATTACACTTTTCGTCATCCATATATGTAGGTAGTCGTGTGCACATTTGAATGTGTATTTGTATGTGTACATGTATGATGGTATATTGTGAATTCCATTGAGTTCGGTGAAGGCGAGCCAGCAGCACTCTAAAGATGAGTTGCGATGTATTCTTTTTCGATTTATCAAACTCATGCACATGTTTTTTTTTAAGATTTTCAATAACAAACATCGTGAATCATGTTTTGAAACATGATGTAGCTACAAATCGGCCGCCGACAGATGCGCTGTCACTAATTCACTTTATCTCCCGTTTCGCTTATTCAAATAGCGTATATAAAAACTAAGTTTGATGTATTATACCTAAGTATTGAAAACCCATTGCTAGACGATGGAATGAAATGATTTAATAATAATAATAATAATAGTCTGGAACCTTCAGCAACATAGACTAGCATGCTATCACAGTAAAAATGAAGATACAGACACATAAGGCCGCATGACCGACGTCAAGACAATCCCAATATTCCTCAGACGCACACTTGTATACAAAATTTTAGCTCATAAGCCCGTTCACTTACTCAGGGACACTAGTGAGCTCATAGTGCTCCAAAGATAGAACATTATATCATATCATCAACAAGCCGACATGTTAGTTGAGTGGTTTAATCAGCTAACAAATTTCCTTCGTTCTCCTGAGTGCCTAATTTTATCATGACATAAAACTTTAGAGCTATATAACTTTAGCTTCGTTCATCAAAATGACCAGCTAGAAGATATCTCTTGTGCGGAGAAAGACCATGCAGTGGCTCTGTTTGAAAAATAAGTGATTGTTGAGGCCGAGGGCAATCAAACAAGAAAGCATGCCATTTATGACCTCAAAACTGCCACCGCGCTATTTCATGCAGCCGTACCGGCGGAAACAATCAATGGGGAGAGGAGAAAAACCTGTAAAGTAAGATCACTGGGCCAATTTCGAATTGGGCTCTGATTACTTCAGCAACCTGGCTGATTCCAAGACGAAATTATTACAAAATGTGATCCACAGTGTATGGATGAGGAAACAGAGTTCGAATGATTTTGGACTCATATTCCGTTACCCAATCAGACATTATCGTCGGAAGGTCACATGAATACGGAGGAGTGTCATGATAACTGACGTTTATCGTATAATAAACGGTAAATTGACGTGGGTAAAGGCAATTTTTTGGGAGAAAAAAAATCTTCTGTTATCATCCGTTAAAGTACCTGTCCGGCCAAAATTGCACATACTTTTCTTAGCGTCAATTTCCTTAAAAAAATGCATTTCAAATCATACGATATTTTCGAATGCATTTGCGCTTTGCAATAATGACATTTGTCATTGATTGAAGGAAAACTGCCAGCCAGCCTCGCGTAAAAGAATACTATCTTAAGGGACAAGTTTTTGAATCATCTATTAGGATACATTTTCTGTTTTCAGTGCCAGATGCAGAAAAAGTAGCAGTTGTAAATTAGCAGTTTAACATCAAATTAAATATCTCCATAACTATTGAACATAAAATAAAATATGAATCGTCAAAATTATTACCGTACAAAATGCTTAGAATTCGAAAATCGGAAAAGACACTGGTCAGATTCTTCAACATAGAATATTCAACGGATCAGAATTATACTTAATAAATTAACATGAATGAGTAAAAAACTTGGTACCGTTTAAATCAGCTTTGTTTATTGCAGATTGACGTGTGTTGGTCGTGTGGTCATGGTCTGTTAAAATTCTTTGTCAATGAATTAGTGGAACATTACATTATTATTATTAAATCTTTTATTTCCATCGTCAAGCAATGGGTTTTCAATACTTAGGTCTAACACATCAAACTTATTTTTTTAAATGCCGTATTTGAATAAGCGGAGCGAGAAATAAAAATGAATTTGTGACAGCACATCTCCTGTCGGCGGCCGATTTGTAGCTACTACGTGTTGTAAAACAGTTTTCACAATATGTGCTATTTTTGAGGTGAGAAACTCATGGGCATGGGATTGATAAATCCCAAATTAAAGAATACATCGCAGCTCATCTCTAGTAGGCGGCTGGCTTGTCCTTCATGGAACCGAATGGAATACACAATATACCATTAAATATATACCAACACCTATATATTTATACTAATATACATATACATGCACGAACATATAAATACAAATACATATACATGTACACATACAAATACACACATATACGCGTACCTACCTACATACATATATGGACGACAATCAGTAAAATTCAGTGGGGTAGTACAAAACTCAGATGGAGTTCTCCAAGAGAAGAATAGAGAACAATGTTACCTTCTATGATGGCGATTGCAACTTAAAAATGGTACGGTAATTGGTAGAATTCATTAATTTATTTATATATGTATCGAATTTACTTATGTGAGAGGGAGCGGCTACATATTATTCATCGACAGACAGAGCACACTTTAAAAGGATTGAGACATTGAAATAGATGAGATGTTAGTTAACAGCAATGGTAATTGGCAGGGGTAATTGTTGATTGGTGTGGAGATATAATAACCAGCTAAGTATCAATGAATCAGAATAATTCAATGCTGGAGTATACAAGTCGGATGAATATACTTCCGTTATAGGAGACAAGGTAGAGTATTAGCTTATAGGGCGATGATTGTATCATCAGAAATGGTTCGGTAATTGTTAGAACCAGTTCAATGAGTGATATTAAAATCGAGTTAACCTTTGTTGAAGTTAGAAGCTGCCTATCGTTCCTCGAAAAAACTGAGTTTGTATTTTAATTATACTAAAACGAACAGGTACATTAAAAACATAGAAATAGACGAAACGCTAGTTAACACTTATGGTGATTGGCAAAGATAATTGTGATCGGTAGCATCATAGAAAACATATGTATCGTCAGAGTAAAAACGATTAGATGGTGTCTCAATGTTGAGAGGGATGGTGGTGGTGGATTCGAACATGCTCATGAACAGAATGCATTTTCTGGTTACTGGTGTTATGCATTTAGTTTGTGTTTGTGGGAAATGTTACGGTTTTGAATTGAATTTGAATTGAATTCTTGAAGGACGTGTTGGATTCAAGATTCTTGAGGCTTGTTGGGAGGTTGTTCTAGGATTTTGGTCCAGTGATCGAAAAAGCTCGACAAGCCGTTTCTGTTTTCCTGTGTTCAACGTGCTGAGTATCATTATTCCTTGTGAATCGATTGTTCTTTTCACCTCAAGAATAAATGAGTCTTTGGCTGCCGGGTGAATGTTTTTCTAGAAGATCTATATGAATTCTGACCGACTCACGGAGTGCCAGTTTGTTGTCAATATTGAGCCACTTCAATTTTTCGAGGAGAGGACTTATGTGGTCTCGTTTCCTGTGGCTACCATCGCATGTTATTCTTGCCGCAAAATTTATACAACGTTGCACTTTCTCTCTCTGAGTTTTGGTGCATTTCCCCCAAATTGAAAGACAGTAGTTGATGTGAGAAAATACTAAAGCGTGGACAATCAGTAATCTTGATTTGAAGTTCAATTCTTTTTTTGTAGAGTTTAGGAACAAAAGTGTTCCATTCAACTTGGAACACAGAGTTGTTACGTGGTGTTTGAAGGAAAGATCGGGATCAAACCATACTCCCAGACTTATAATTTTATCTTCAACAGGAATGTTAGATTTGTCTATCCTGATAGAGAAATTAATTAAAACTGCTTTTCTTTTTGAGTTCGAGCAGAACAAGATGCATTTAGTTTTTTCAGAGTTGAGCTTGAGTCCATTTTTATCATAAAAAGATTTCAGATTAGTTAAGGCTGTCTCAGCGTCGTCTTTAAGCGCATTCAGATCGGACGGTTTTTGTGAAAGCAATATTTAGACATCATCGGCGTACATTACCATTTTCGCTTGATTTTTTGGTAATTTGCAGTCGATGTCATTTACAAAAACCAGGAACAACAAGGGGCCAAGTATCGAACCTTGAGGGACCCCACAGGCAACTGTGACCGAATTTGACATAGTTGCGTTATCGAGTTTAACTGATGGTTGCCGATTCATCGGATAACTTTCGATCCACGTAGGGTCTATTCCGATGTTGCAGAGCTTGTCAAAGAGAATTTTGTTGCTTACACTGTCGAATGCTTTCGATAATTCTAGCAATACCAGCAGAGATATCTGCCTCTCATCAAAGTTTTTGTACAGATCTTCAGTGATGCTCATAAGTGCGTCTTCTGTTGACAATTTTCGCCAATAAGCATACTGGCAGTCATTCAACAGCTTGTTTACTTCCAGGTAACCTTCTCTAGAATCTTGGATAGGACAGGAAGAAGACTGATCTGTCTAAAGTTGGATGGTTCATTCTTGTCCCCAGATTTATGAATTGCTTTGATGATTGCATGCTTCCAGATCTCTGGGAAAGTTTCACTTGCTATGGAGGTGTTAATAACTGTGCTGATATAAGGCAAGGTAACCAAAAGGCTTCCTTTCAAATATTGTAAGGGCTAAACCATCTATTCCTGTTGAATTTGTGTTCCTCAAGGCAAATACAGCTCGTTTTACTTCGTGTTGCGATACTTGCTTTGGTTTCCATTTGACGTTTGCTTCTAGGTTGCTGTCTCCATCCAAAGCTTTTGGACTCAATGTATCTGTTACGTCGCTCTGTAATTCTTGATAAGCTTCCTGGGTTACCTCTTCAAAAACCTGTTTCCCATCCCCAGCGAAGTAGTTGTTAAACTGTTTTTAAGTTGCTTGAGTATTCGGTTAAGTAGGTGAGCTGATCTTTTTTTTGCAAGGAACAATTCTTTTTAGTACATTCCACGTTCTTTTTGATTGTTTTTGCACTGTTCTAGTTCCTCATGATGGTATTTAAGTTTTGCCCTCCTGACTTCTCGTTTAACCCTTCGATTTTGAATTTGAAATGATTCTAACCATGTGATGCTTCGTTTTGCTCTGCGCTTGAGATATTTTTTTAGTACAATTTTGTATTGCAGTTTTTCTATCATCCATTTAACTGGCATGCTTTACATTGTTTTAGTTTCCGTTGGCGTCAGAGCGTTAAGACATGTGAGAAGATAGTCTGTTAGTTACTGGGCTTGCTCTGAGACGTTATTTGTGCTATGTATCGGTTTTACCATATCAATGTTCGCTACTAGTTATGCTCTGAAATTATCTGCGGCGTAATTTGATGTTATTGATGTTATTGGTACAGTTGATGTTATTGGTACAGTTTATTTCATGGTGATCCGAGAAAGAATTCGGCTCCACGTCTGTGCAGTCAATGTTATGTAATTTCAACGTGATTACACCGCACTCAAAGGGGGTTGCACAAAATGCACATCATCTGATGTCACCGGTCAACGTATTCGAGATTGATCGCTCTTGGTACTCGATCAGGAACCTTCGTATGGTTGCCCAATTCCATCTGCACCCAGGTTGGCAAGGGAAGCGGAACGGAAGCCCGTGTATGGTAGGTACATCCAGTATTTACCGGTGCGATGACAAACAATGCAGTTACTGTGTATACACACCTGCACTGTATAAGATGACCCCTGTTTGAAATAGGTGCCTGTCCATTCATTATTACCAGATTTACTTCTGCAAGTATAGTTGACACAATCGGGAATATTTGAAGACCTCAACAAGAAGCTGATGTCGATGATATTGATGAATGGTAACAGATGGTGTCCATTTTTGAAACTTTTTACCGTGTTTATGTTAATGCGGTCTTCTTTTCCCGTGAATAAAGGGGTGAAATCAGCTTACCTTCAAACCTGGATTCAAAATTATTGTGCAATGCAAATAAATGACTAAATGAAGCTGCAACCGTACTAAGTCAGTTCACGTTGAACTGTGGTGTCAGTGTAGAAGTTGTACACTGAGTTAGGCATTTAATACAGATCATCAGCTTCCATTTACACGTTTTCCCATAACATTGCTGCAATAGTGTGTCAGCATGCACAGTCGTCCATTTCCAAAGTACATTATCTTACAAATAGAATTCATCGGATGAAGCATCTACGTAACTTTTTGCTCATATCAAAGTCCACTCCATCTCTCGAGGAGACGGAAAGGGCAAGAAAACGATGAGTGCGGGGTCAACGCTCTTGCCTATGCACGCTCGCTCACTCGCTGTGCATTGATGTTTCACCTCCGTAAAGCCTGCATGCTATACGACTTCCATCGTTTAATAAACTGTGACAATCTCAGATCAACATCGTGGGTCGGTGACTTTCTCTTCAGATGCTGATTTGAGTTATTTCGAGCATCATCTTTAAATGCTATTTCCTTCAACGAACTTTCCCTTTCTTGATCTATTAAAACAGAAAATACACGTACACATGATGCTCTCATCGACGTTCTACTTAAAAACTAATCTTCTTACAATCAAAAGGCAACTCAGTTTGGGCTAAAGGTTCTGTTGTTGTCTTTTTACAATTGTAAACACTTTAACACTCATACTTTGGTCCTCCTCTAGGTCCACACTCACTCATTTAGGATTTTATCACACTATTCTCCAATCTGTCATCACCCATCATCTCATTGTACCTGAACTTCCTCAGAGTAAGTGAATCTATTCTGTCCTCCAATTCCGCACCATTCCCGTAATATTGTTTATCTTATCCCTCAGCGTCCCTCCGGCTACACCATTCCATCATATCATCCCGGAAACATTCAGCCGTCTCTCTTTCGCTCTCGTGACAAATGTCAAATGGATCTCGTTTTTGCTGATCTTCACACACAACGAACCGGATGATGTCAACCACCTTTACTCCTCAGAGATATTTCTTGATATTTGTAAACACAATAATACACACTGATACCTAAGTCTTTGTGACAAATCTAAAATATGCCTTATATGAATACAACTTATACAACACCGCATAAAAGTGATGACGTCAAATGTGTCTGATATCTACGCTATATCCTACCTCCCTTCGTCTTCCATAGGAGTGACATTTTGTGCCTACCTTTGTTTGTGTTTAGTCTTGCAAGTAAAACACTCTTCACAAACGAATTAGTTCAGGTATTATCTGTAATGGGCCAGACACACGCCGGCAGAAACCATCCCCTTTGCCTCTATGTCGAGGAAAGTTCTTGTTGGAGCGGTGGAGCGACCCACGTGCATTCCTCTACTATAAACCGTCGATTCTTGGCCGTCGCCTGACTTCAGCAAGACACGAAACTCTGTAAGCAATAACAAATGTATTCAATTACATAAAGGGACGCGGTATTGTTTGAGACAAGAGATGATAAGGCCCTGAGGCGAGTTTTATTTGACCTGTTTGAATTTTAAAAATCTTCTTCTTCTCATGTTAAACACAAAATAAATTAGGCATCAAATCCATTCTCATACTTAATGTGATGGCCGTGGAACAAAATGAGGGGTGAGCTCAGGCAGAATCGAACAGCAACGACGTCACACTTTTATGCACAAATGAAATCCACCACTCCAGTCTCTCCGCGCGCAGTGCCTGTCAATCCACGCGCGCCCTGTTCCCGCCCTAGCAAAACTAAAGGCATCCCTTCTACGGAAACATTCATGTTCGGACAAAATGATGGAAGCAGTAGCGAGGTGAAGTTGACTAGCAGACGGCTAGGAAAAGAATATATCATATTCATACCCATTCAATTTTACGCGTAACTGTCGTAAGTAATTTACCGTAATAATTTATCAAATAAATTTTCGGTAATTTCCCAATGTTTCAAATTTCAATCGATTTGACGCACAGCGTGATGAAGAAGAACGACTACGTTACTCCTGAATGACGATGAATGATAGTAAACCATGAAAAGTTGGCAGTGCAAGTGAATCATTTACCCAGCTGAGATGTAAAATCAGGCATTTCATTTAAATTTCAAAGTGAATGTTGTTGAATGGCTATTTGTATGCACTATCATATAAATGTGGAACACAACCCTGTTCGATGCTTTTGATTTCAAAGTTCTTATAAACAAAACGAACCAAATTGGATTTTATTAAGTATTTGACGATTGTGACTGCTCAATGGGTATGCAAAATAAAGAAAAGACAACGTATCAAATACCCAACGGAATTGAATTACATTTCAATAAGAATTATACAAATAAACAGTAATTCCAGGATCAATTTTACTGTGAAAAGTGTTTACTTCTTTACACCCAAGCCTGTAAAACGGCCTGCGGGGAACATTTTGGCATATATGGTCATATTCTCTTTTATATGAACAAAATCGATCGTGAAACGTCGGTTTATTTTCCTCGATTATACTGAATTCATCGATCATCGCATTTACTAAATGGTCGGTTATCGTCAATCCTCTTGTTATCGCCGAATGCACAAAAGAATTCGACGATGAACTTTATTGGCGATTGATCAGGAACTAAAAATCGACGCTAAGAGCATGATCGCCTGGCGATAACGTCTGACATGGTAGGCAAGCAACGCTCGCAGTGTGCTTCATTGCCCTAATTTCTCGTACAAATTTTGAGGTAAAGATTTATTCAAGCAATGCATAGAATACACGCAATCAAGTGTTATGTCTATTCACGCTCTTAGGTAGTCGGGCCTATCAAACTATCAATCTCAATTCGGGGATCCGCCAATCACATATGACTGCTAATATTGGAATGTTCGCATAAGAACATTCTCTTTGATAGTATTGTCATTATTGATATGTCATATTATTTCATGTTCACTTCACTTCACAACCGCGTGGGAAGTCTCAATATCTTATTTCCTGATTTCGAATTGCTCTATGGAAATAGTTGCAAAGAAAACTGTCAATCCATCGTCAGCAGAAAGGCGCCATGAAAGTGAACGAGACCGGACTTGAATATTCTTGTTTCAGTATCAAGAGGGCTAGAGCCCTATCCTGGTGCACTCTCAGCATAGAAACGGACCAACCACCACCTATTTGTGTCGGCACAGTAGCAATGGGACAGCAGTCGCCTCTGAGATTGTACATTGAAACTAGATGATGGACATTTTTGGTTCATAGAGTGACTGACCAACTGCAGGTGGCAGGTTCGGAAGCAATATCTATCCTCCTTCTCTGCATAATGTACGAGTATGGATTGTTACTGGCATCCACCGATGGACACAAATGGTTTGGTAGCCTTTGTTTATAAATATATTATTTATATTGGGGACATGAGCAAATCCGAGTATGATTCCGTATGATGTAAACTTCACAATAGTGAGCGGCTTCAAAATGCTGCAGAATGAATTCTGACGTCATGTGACGAATTCTATTTCAAATGTTCGGTGTATTCACTGCTTTGTTAAGAAACAGCTAATAATAGCACCCACTATTGCTACTTGCGGCTTGCAAAACGGGTGCCGGCCCAGGGGACCAAAATACGTGATATCAAAATCTGTCTTTATATGATCGGGTAACCGATGAAAAAAATATGTATTAATTTGTGCTTACAAATCGTCCATTTTTATGGCTCTCATGCTCCCAAAAAATACATGTGCGGCTATATTGGAAGATTGAACATATTACGCTCTAAGTTAAGCCCCATGTTAAGTGCTTGGATAATCCTGGTCAGCAATTGTACTGCTTCTCCTTTTACGTTAAAAGGGGAGCTTCGTTTATCCGCCCTCATTTCGAGAGTGAGCCTCGTCTTTCCATTCCTGTTTTGTAAGAGAGTCGTGTCTATTTACCTCCGTTCCGAAAGAGAGCCGCTTATATTACACGATTTCCCTCAGGAACCTAAACGGACGTACATACGCGGCACCCCGTTATGTAGGGTGCCGCGTATATACGTCCCCGTTTCTCAAAACTCACGTCAATCCGTTTAGGTTCCAGAGAGAAATCGTGTAAATCAGCCTCCGTTCCGTAGGTAAACGGTTCTTACCGCCCCCATTGCGTATGAGAGCCGCGTTCATCCACCTCCGTTCCGTAGATGAGCCGCTCCCAATTTTCCTCCCCCAATCCGCAGCGCTGGAAAGCCGCGTCCATCCACTCCTGTTCAAGTGAGCCGTTCCAATTCCCCTTCTCTGTTCCGTAGGAGGGAAGCCGGGGCTATCCGCATCCATTCCATACGAGAGCCGCATCTTTCCCCATCCCTCTACGCTCAAGTATCAATTCTTCCGGACCCATTTGCGAGTTACTCTCAGCCATGGCTTTTACGGGCTTCCTAAGTTTTGTTTACAACGAAAAGGAGACTTGAGAGGAAAATACAGAAAGGACATGAGAAGAAAATTAATTTAAGGAAATGACTTCTCGTTCGAAGGTTTTAATGATAAATGACTGAGAAATAAAGTAGTGCTTTCATGAATTTTAATCTCTTTGAGACTTTCCATCCTACACACGCACGCACACACTGGTTTGTAACTGCAGTATAGGGCGGGTAAGGTAGGAACACCCACTCAAAGGAATCGGTCTGTAACTTCCACTATTTTTCGAAATTAATATTTCTGCTGACATATTTGAGTTTCTTGTTGAATTTCGACCGTTGCATTGTGAAATACACACCAAATAATAATTCAGTAAAAACATAGCATGTCGAACTATTTTCTGATATAACGGGGTCAGAGTGTGTGAATGAGTGAGACTAATGACAGTAAAGTGGGCTCATCAAATTTCCCCATTGCATCTGGCTCACGGATACACAGATTAAACACAAGTTTACTTTTCATCACCAGAAAGGGGTCAAAACAATTTTTTTGGGGTGTATGGCTAAACAGGAATTTTTGCATTGAAATTCGCTCAGGAACTGCCACTATTGAATCGGGCTCTCGTATACACACCTTAAACACAAGTAAAAAAAATTTCAACTAGAAAGAGGTCACAACCATTTACTTTCATCCGGTTTCGATTTGACAGAAAATGAGTTTTCATTTAGCAGGTACCACGATACAATTGAAGCCGCTACTAAGCACACAGTCAGAATTAAAAGTATCGTAATTCCACTATCACTGATGTCATATGTAATTACATACTGTGTGGAATAGGGGTGAAATAAAGGAAAACTTAAATTCGGGAAGAATTTTATCAAGTTATATTTATATTTTTTCCCAGGTCCTTCATTCGTGCGTACAGTTAAGACTTATAGAGCCGTCAATGCTTTGTCCCACAGCTTCAGTAATATTTCAGTCCATAAATTTCAATCGGGATTCTGTAATTTAATTCTCCAAAAAAATTATTTATTTGTTTTACTCACCTGTGATGACTATAACCTAAACTGTTCTCATCTTTAGGTCAAAAGACAAGTGATGCGGTTGTGATCACGATTACAAACTGCAGTTGTGGATTCGATATGAAATATTTACGCATGCCATGCAGATGCGGATGGGGACAAACGCCTCATTACAAGTTCCTACGCCCCGCACATTGGAGCTTCTATCTCACTTGCCGAGTTTTCAATTATTAAAATTCCCGTACTGGAAATAAATTTGTTCGCTTTAATTAATTGAAAGCGTCTATTTGTACAAAACGCTAGAACAATGTTTCGGTAACTGACAACAAAGATAACAATTAAAATATCAAGTTTAGATGAAAGTTCCCATTTAAAATTTTCAATTGTAAGAGAAGGCCTGCAATGTACAGGGTTGTTAACAACGAAGTTCCTAGTTTTAAAGGTATAAAAAACGTTTATAACAAAATAGTGCGGAATTGTTGCTGCTATCGATTGAAAGGTTATCTTCAGGAAATCCAATTTATATCATAAATAGTAAATATTGCAACAAATTAAACGACGTAATTGCTTATAGAAACTATCGATTGAGCGGACATCTCTTATTGCTCAGTTTTATTATGAAAAAATTGTTCCAATGTATCAGCACCATGAGCTTTCAGACGGATTTACGTTAACGGTAATGTTCCCTGATCTTGCAGTAGTCTACTAACTGTCGCTGAATGCATGGAGCACCGTTCAGGATATGAAGTGTCCTGGTCGATCTCGGCCAGGTAGAACCACAGACAACATAGAATCTATTCGGCAAAACGTCGCTCGTACTGCATCTATTCGGACAAGCATCAAATTAAAAAAAAAAAACTTTGTAACGTATATTGCAAATAGATTTGAAATTTTATTCGTACAAGATTGATCAAAACGACTTTGGTAAAAGGCTACATTTACTCTGTCATTTACTGAAATTTTTCATATGAACAATGATGACTGATGAAGCACTGTCGCTCAGTTGGTTTTGTCTACTAGCAACAATGCAGATTTTTGGGAGTGGAAAAATCGCCAGTTCTAAACGAAAATGAATTACATCCGCAGCGCGTAACTGTGTGGCGCAAAATTGTGCTCGACCGTGGTTACTCTAGATTCTCCCTGTTGTATGAGGAAACTGGGGTATATGTACAAACGTAGATTAAAATTATGTGGAATAGCAACGAGTGACAAGATTCGTTAAGCAGATGATGCATCACATACATAAATAAATCCTTATTTATTCAAGTTTGTAATTAGCGTGACTCAGGAAAAGGTTCTATGTTAAAGAGTGTATATAATGAAACATAATTTAATAAGACATAAAATTTACATTCAGCGCTTTTCATACCAGATAAATAGTAGAAGAGGGTAGACTTTTGTGTTTTATTCTGAAAAAATTGCTCGACTGCACAATCAGTTCCAAGAATAGCTCCAATATTGATGACACAAGGTCTTTATCTACGGTGGAAACACGCGGCAGTTCGAATGACTTCTTCTTTAGTTTGGCGTTGAGCAACTTTATCACAATATCTCCGTATTGTTAGGGTTAGCTACGCCGCTCCGGAACCATTAATTTCGTTGATTACGAGGCGGCTTAAACATGAACCACCTCTCGTCCGAGAACATTCCTTTCATGAGGATCAATGTTTGAATCCGATACCCTCGAGGAAAAAACTTATATTTTTTATGAGTTTCAATAAGCTCTTGACACTTGGGGAACTTATCTTCATTTCCAGTTGCGTACGAATAATTTTATTGGTAATACACTTGCTGAACTCAAGTTATCTAGCAGCTTGTCGAATCGAAAGGGTAGGAACTTCCAAATTTTCATTACCAACGAGTTGATGTGGGGCTGCAAGTAGTGTATATGACCGCAAAACGCGGATGAGCGATTCGGACAATGTAATAGTTAGGATGTATCTAATTACTTTGGGTGTCTGACTTAGCCCCCATGTAACTTGTGATATGTAATTATTAAATAATATTGGAGCCAAGTTAATTACATTTGGGTCAATTTAATTACTTTTGGGGACGAGAGTCAGATAACAGGCTAAAGCGACTTACGGCTTGCTTACGGCTGGCTCACGGCTTGCTTACGGACGGCTTATATAAATATATTAATGTTAATAGGTTACACAAGTAGAATATTTACACACAACCTTAGGTATTCGCATTTCAATGCTGGCCATACTGCATTGTAATTCCATTGCATGGCATATTGCATATATGAATTTTCAATGCTAGTCCTCTGAATGTATAGAGGTATTGATAACATACAATTATAAGATATATTTTTTTATAGATAACAAATCTAATAGTTACATAATAATTTACACGAATGTTGATTTCCGGACACGTTCATGATGAATTTTTCAATCTTAGTATCATTTTTACGTCGTTCGCTGTTGATCAATTTACACGTGGCATAGATTCGATTAGTTTATTTTTATTTTCTGCGATTGTTTTATTTATATATAGGATACTCGCCAAGGTTTTCTTTTCGTTTGATATATATGCAGTCATATTATGACCGAATGTCACATCGAGCGTGATTTGTTCATATATGTATGAGCTGATTTGTAGATCGATTAAATAGAATATAATCAGCAATAATATAATAACAGTTATGATATATATTCTTAGACGACGATCTGAAAAACGTGGCATCTCCATGTCTGCTAATGTTCCAATGATTGAATTAGAGCCTAGTTT
>SDVV010004905.1:0-19726 GCA_016164225.1 Gammarus roeselii | reverse complement strand
ATCCTAAAAGTTGGACTGCCTGGACAAGCGCAACCGTGAAAAAATATTCACTCCATCGTTGATGAAGTAGTGGAGCAACTCGCCAATATAAATATTTACAAATCTATAGGATCAGATGATCTACATTCGAACTGTTACGGAACCTCTCCGAAATCCTAAGCAGTTAACTGACAGAGGTCTTTAACACCACTGCCATATAAAAGAAGGGCATTAGCCAAGAGCCAGGAAACTATAGACCAACCAGTTTCACATATGTGGTCGACATTTTTTTTCAAAGATTGATAAAAATAGGTATATCAGGTCTCTTCGAGAGAACACACCTCATCAAGGGGACCCAACACGGATTCAGAAGCAAACTTAGCTGTCTGACTAATCTCCTTGACTTTTTCAATTATGCTACCTAGATGTACGATAAAACCAAAGCTATTGATCTTATATAGAAAGACTTTCAAAAAGTGTGTGATAAGGTAACCCGTAAACGCCTGCTGAAAAAGTGTCCTGGTGGCTCCGAAATTGTTTCACGGGCCGCGAGCAACTGGTCTGTGTAAACCAAGGAAAAAGTCAGTGGGCTGCGGTACCATCAGGAGTTCCACATGGTAGTGTTTTTGTGCCCCACCTCTCTATAATCTATATAAATGACCCCGATACCAACATCGTTAGGAAGACCACAACGATGTTGGTACCACAAGATCGCATGACTACTATGACGCCAGACGATCATCCAAAAAAATAATGCAGGGTTCAGAGTGTTGAATGACGTTGTGAAGCAAAATTCCACACTTACGAAATAGTTTAACGTTTAAATTCCACTATCACATATTCTTTTATTTTCTGAAAACTATGATAAAGAAGTTCATGGAGTACAGCATGAATAATTTCTACATCGAAACCATACAAACGATGCCATTGAGAAGCTAGTTGTAATGGAGAATAACACTGATATTGTTAAATATAGTCGAGGTGATCTAAAAACATGAAGGTGACAAGTTTCTCATGTAAAATTAGCGGACGAGCAAAAAATTAAACTAAACTCGCTCATGAAAAGGAACGATCAGTATTGATAAATTTCCCTACTAGGTATTGTTACTACAATTATTTCTGAAGGTGTAACAAGTCAAGGTAAGCGTTACTGCTGGTACTGAAAACCCAAGGTATACGTTACAAGGATTTTACACCGATAGAGACGACAAACAACATCAGCCTCTCTGACATCCTCAACATTCAAGAAGTCACCAATATGCTCAACGCATATCAACGCACATCACTCTCTTCTGTGGCCCTCAAAGAGCAAGGTTGCAGATGATGTCGATCTTTACAACACCCTCGTCGATGCGGGAGCCCAGCGTTCGCGCAAAAAATATTTCCGCACACGCGCACTAATGCCATTTCACTTCAGCTTACTGTCACGGCCGGACACTCTCATAACCACTAAAAATCTTTCAGCACACGTGCTTTCGCGCTAAACAATGTTTCAGCCTATCGCATTTACGCCACAAACATAGAATCCTTCACTCAGAGCAGCCCCTGTCATATCCGCCAATGTCATATCAGCCACGAGTCGTACCATTTCGCTGGTTATCACTTTCAGGAAACTTCAATAAACTCATAACCGTTAAAAAAATAGCAATACGCACCCTAGAAAAATACGTATGTTTGCCCCGCGGGTAAAATATCCGTACCTTTGCCCCGAGGGTTAAAAACACTTACCCCTAGGTTAGGTTAGAATGGATAGGAGAAGTTTCATAAAAGTGATAACCAGTAAAATGGTACCTTAGTTCGGTTGGTGGAACAACTCTCGTCTGATATGCCAGTGGCGGATATGACAGTAGCTTGTCTGACTGAGAAATACTATGAATGTTCGCTGTTAAAAAATGGTACCGTAAGTAGGTAGTCGGAACAACTTGTGGCTGATATGACAGTTGGCGGAGATGAAAGGGGATGATCTGACGTTAGCTAGAAAAGAATTTGAAATCCACGAACCAAAATCCCCAATCGATATCATTTACCTTGCATTTCAAAAGACCTTTGATAAAGTCCCATACAAGCGCCTGATTAGTAAATTACACAGCATCGGTATTCGAGGCGGGCTTAACAACTGGATAAAATGCTGGCTCACGGACAGACGGCAGCGAGTTGTTCTTAACGGAGCTCCCTCTTCCTGAGGTAATGTTACAAGCGGCGTGTCTCAAGGATCCGTGTTAAGACCAATTCTCTTGCTAATATTCTTCAATGATCTCGATAGCAACATACTCTCAAACATTAGCAAGTTTGCAGACGATACTATTCTGGAAGATTTGAATTGATTTTTAGCCTCATTTCCACCAGAGCCTCTACGTGAGTCATAATAGGCTCCCCCGTAGGGCGCAACCGTCGATGATTCAGGTAAGTTCGCACGGCCTCGCGTGCGAAACTATTAGTCATGTCATGATGAAGTCAGTACATATTTCAACTGTGGCATATTCGCGTACTAGCGCGTACGAGAGAGTAAAGAGTTAATGCGTATCTTCGTAAAATGTGTTGTTATTTCTGTGCGTGATGGGGTGGAGAGACCACCTCATTTGCACAGTTGTTTGAGGTTTAGACAGCTTCGTATAGTCCGGTGTGTGTTCCGGAAGCGATAAGCTTTTTACTGTCGGTTGGGTCCGTGAGTAGGCTTTGTAGGCTGCACGGGGGTTCTAGGAACGCTCGTCGGGCTGCCGCGAGTGCGTTGCAATCCATCAGTAAGTGTTTCACGCTGATAGCCCCTTGGTGGCAACAGAGGCCATGGGGCGCGTTTGGTCCTATGTCGACATATATCGGGTGGTTGTGAGTTATCCACGTGTTTCCCGTGCACAAGCGGTTGATGAACACTTGGTCTTTTCTGTTGGTGAACTTTGTTTCCCATTCTCCGACTTAGGGTTTGACTGTAAGTATTTTATATCCACTTTGTTGCCACATTTCATCTCATCGGGATGTTATGTGGGAGTTGATGATAGGGTACCAGTCCCGGTAATGAATTGCAAAACATTGTTCCTGGTGAGTAGATGCCAGTTCAGCAAGCGAGTTCGCAAGTTCGTTTCCACTTATTCCCGCGTGCCCGGGGATCCAGCAGAATTTCACTGCCTGACCCGTCTCGGTATATTCTGGAGAAAAGTGCAAACTGAACTTGAGTGCCAGCAGATCCAGCTAGACTTGAACAAAATTGCTGATTGGTCAGAAAAGTGGCAAATGAAATTCAATGCAGACAAATGTAAAGTTGTGCAAATAGTTGCTCATAACCTCAAGCACGAATATTCAATGTCCGGAAATAAACACATTCCTGTCACCGAAGAGAGAGATTTAGGTGCCATCATTAGTGACGACTTAAAAAATAGCAAAGAAAGTAAAGAAATTGCTAAGAAAGGCAACAAAATGATAGATATGATATCCCGGACTATCTCGTAAAAAATCCAGAGTATGCTCAAGCTATACAATACATTTGTTAGAACGCATCTTGAGTATTCCGTTCAATTCTGGTCTCCATATCTCAAAAAAGACGTTATTAAATTAGAGAAGATTCAACGTAGAGCTACCTAATTCATCCTTTCGCTACGGAATAAATAGTACGAAGACGGGCTACGGGAACTCAATCCTTATTCGCTACAGAAACTTCGAGTCAAAGGCGACAGGATCGAAGCGTGGAAGATTATGAATGTTAAGGAAAACGTTGACCGAGTGAGCCTATTCGCTCTATATACAAACGAAGGGACTAGGAACAATGGATACAAAGTCGTTGAGGAACGTTGCTCACTCAACATCACGCGCAATTTCTTCACGTATAGAGTTGCCGAAGAATGAAACAAATTTCCAGCAGAGGTTGTAAAGAGCAATACAATCGAAACGTTCAAGTCGCGGCTCGATGAATTCTACATAAATTGTCGAAAAATAGCAAAATCGTTCCCTATCATGATGTTATACAAACAGAAATTGCAGATGAAGCCTTCTTTGACGTTCTCCCTCTGGACTAACCATATTACTTTCAAAAGGCAACCTAGTTTGGGCCAATAGGCGTTTTGTGGTCTTCCTACACTTGTAAACAATTTTAAGCCATCAGTGTCCAACAACATTATATATGGCGTTCTCAACTAATGAGAGATACTCTACCGTCAGTGCCCAACAACATTAAATGTGGTGCAATGAACTCATGGGAGACACTCAACCATCGGTGTCCAACAACACTACATGTGGTGTTAGATTCGAATATTGGAAATGGAACACAATGGACGTGTTCGTACCGACCATCTGAACATCTTTGCGTTACTTTGATGGAACTCAATGGACGTGTTCGTACCAATTATCTGAACATATCTGATATAACTTTGATGGAACTCAATGGACGTGTTCGTACCAACCATCTAAATATCTCTACTATTACTTTGATGGAACTAAATGGACGTATTGGTACTAACAAATGCAATTACTGTATCCTAACCAATGCAATTACTGTATCTTAACAAATGCAATTACTGTATCCTAGCAAATGCAATTATTTTATCCTGACATATGTAATTACAGTATCCTAACAAATGCAAATACTGAATCCTAACTAATGCAATTACTGTTTCCTAACAAAGGCAATTACTGTATCCTACCAAATACAATTACTGTCTACTAACAAATGCAATTACTGTAATTAACAAAGGCAATTACTGTATCATAACAAATGCAATTACTGTATCCTAACAAATGCAATTACTGTATCCTAACAAATGCAATTACTGTATCCTTAAAAGTGCAATGACAGTATCCTGACAAATGCAATGACTGTATCCTAACAAATGCAATTACTGTATCCTAGCGAATGCAATTATTGTATCCTAACAAATGCAATTACTGTATACTAACAAATGCATTTACTGTATCCAAACAATTGCAATTACTGTATCCAAGCAAATGCTTTTACTATATCCTAATGAATGAATTCGCTGTATCCCAACAAATGCAATTACTGTATCATAACAAATGCAATTGCTGTATCCTAACAAATGCAATTACTGTATCCTAACAAATGCAATTACTGTATCCTAACAACTGCAATTACAGTATCATAACAAATGCAATTACTGTATCCTAGCAAATGCAATTACTGTATCTTAACAAATGCAATTACTGTATCCTAACAAATGCAATTGCTACTGTAGACTTGGAAGTTCAAGAAAATTGAGATGACTATGTCTAAAAAATGGCAGATATGCTATCAAAACTCGGATCAATTTCATCAGCAGTTTTTATGCGGAAAGAAACTAGGGCAGGTATAGCGCAAGATATTACCACATATTCATTCACACGAAGTAGAAAAATTGTAGAAATCTCAATCACAATCTGATAAAAGACTGAATCAGATAATTGAAACGGTTTAACTTTTTGTGAGGTCTGACATTGATAACAACTTGATTGGGGTTGATTGGTTATAACTTAATTTGCCTCTCATGAAATGTAAAGTTTATTAACATATTTTCATATTAAAATAAAGACATGATGCTGAATAAACTTTGTAACGAATTTCATTTATAGTAAGCAATTAAAATCTTCTTTTGAAAACTTACAAACATCTACGGTTCTTAGACCCGAATTATATTTCTATTTAAAATCCGTCAGCGATAGTGAAAACTTGTGACCTGCGCATGAACGAGGTTAGCAGCCTGAAGCTCCATGTTTCAGGTTGATAACTTGTGGTCTGAATATGAAAGAGGTTAGCAGCCTGAAGCGCCATGTTTCAGGTTGATAACTTGTGACCTGCGCATGAAAGAGGTTAGCAACCTGAAGCGCCATGTTTCAGGTTGATAACTTGTGACCTGCGCATGAAAGAGGTTTGCAGCCTGAAGCACCATGTTTAAGGTTGATAACTTGTGACCTGCGCATAAAAGAGGTTAGCAACCTGAAGCGCCATGTTTCAGGTTGGTATTTTGAAACATTACTCTGTAATATGTGAAAGCGTTTTCCATAAGGCGGATCATTTTTACAGAAAAAATATGCAAAAATAAATAATGGAATACGAATTGAAGCGAGGAAAAAAAAAACACTTTGCAGTTTGCGATGTCGGGACTTGTCATATGAGCCATCTCTTAAAGACAAGCCCACGCACACGTCGGACAAATGTTGAACCAAAATTAGTACTTGAAGGAATACAAATTGTCCTCATAATACTTGAATGATGCACAATTTATAACATGATATGAAAAATATTTAATTTATATGATTCAATATTTTTATATCTTAGTTATGAGTTTGCCTGCAATACGAACAGAACATTTTACTAGCTTATTATTTGTATAAAAACTAGAGACATCAAGGACCACACGACAAACGAATCATTGTTCAGTCTATAATGTAGACGTATATAATATTTGAACACATGAAACATCCTAAAACAGACTCTTCTTGCAGATCCTGATTATAAACCAGCTCAACGACCATGGAAGAAACTTTTTTGTGCTTCTTGTAATATAAATGTATGTAATATTCGATTACAAGAACAAAGCCCGGAGCATCAACTGAACACTTTAAATTGGTTATTTAGTAAAGGCATGGAAACTATGAACGAACGTTTCAAAATATATTACTATGTGAAATAACTCTTCTTGATTCATTACAGTATCTATTTTAGCTGACAAAAAATATATAAATATAATCCATGAACAAAAATGAAAAAACGTAAATTACAGCTTTGCATACTCGTTCCACTTTATGAAACTTTACTATAAACGTCAAATAACTGCTTTGCATGCTCGTTCAACTTAATGAGACTTTACTCAAAAACTCAAATTACAGCTTTGTATACTCGTTCAACTTTATGAGATTTTAATATTAATACTGGATGAGAATTTACACATTCTGATTAATATTACCAGTGATAAAATAGATAAATACGCATGAGAGGGATCAGGCTGGATCATAAATGAATTAGCACGTTTACAAATCCAAATTAGCTCATCACGAACCTCTAGGAGCATCGCCCTACTTGGACCTACAATTTTAGAATCGTCATCACTAAATATAAATTGGTAAATATTCAAAATTAAGATGAGCAATGTTTCAGGTGATTGAAAATCTGCAATGACTTTCTATGCGATTGAAAGAGAAAACGGAAAAATACAACGGACAAAATTTGAATTTCCGGATTCACTTAAAAAAAACTAAAATCAAAAAATAGTGTGTCAGTTAATATCATCATTTTTGGTACATTTTTTTATTTTGTACCAATTGAAATAACCAGGGTGAAAAAATAAGAACATATTATTACCTGTTATTGATACAAAAAATAAATAATATGCATTACATACAGATGAAATAATTGAACCACTTTGTTAAAGCGATGAACAACAAAAGCTCATACATTTGCTCTTACTGTTTACATATCATCTATAAGGAGCTCATACAAATGGTCCTACTGTTTAAATAGCTTCCATAAGAAGCTCAAACATATGCTCCAACTGTTTACATAGCTGCTATGAGCAGCTCGTACTAATTACATAGGTTTATAAGAACCTCATAAATATGCCTCTTCGATTTACATAGCTTCTATTAGAAGCTATGAATTTTCTCCTACTGTTTACATAGCTTCTTTAAGAAGCTCATGTATTTGCTTCTACTGTTTGCTTCATACAAATGGTCCTACTGTTTACATAGCTTCTATGAAAAGCTCATAAAAATGGTCCTACTGTTTACATAGCTTGTATAAGAACCTCATACAAATGGTCCTCCTGTTTACATAGCTTTCATAAGAACCTCATACAAATGATCCTATTGCTTACATAGCTTCTATAAGAAGTTCATACAGATGGTCCTACTGTTTACATAGCTTATACAAGAAGCTCATATAATTTTTTGTAACTATTATAAAGACGAAACGCAAATTAGTGAAGGACAAATTAGTGAAGAAGGTTAATACTGATAATTTTCACTCTACGGAGTTTGAGCCCCACATTTTCACCAACGGCCGGAGTCAGACAGGCGGCTAACGGGTGACTATTTCTGACGGATGGACGGACAGCTTTTGGATTATTCATAAGGTACTGTGATAGGTTATATATATATTATTAGTTTTTTTATGTTAATTGGGTTTATGAAAAGAACGTTTACACACTACCTTTGGCATTCGCATTTCAATACTGGGTATACTGTATTGCAATTTCGTTGCATGCCATGTGGCGTATATGCGATTTCAGTGTGAATTTAGGATTTATTTCATGCTTTAAATGTTTTCTTCTGGGGAATGACAAACATACATTTATAGGAACTTTTTATTGATGATAACAGGTACATACCAATTTACAAGCTGTATGAAAGATTAAAACTCGACACATATTCTGCTTGCACAAATGTTGATGTCCGGACACGTTCATGATAAATTTTTCAACCTTGGTATCATTTCTACGACGTTCGCTATTGATCAATTTACACGTGGCATAGATTCAATTTGATTCTTGTTGTTTTCTGCGATTGTTTCTTATCAGTACTCCTTCGCTCTGTTTAGTTACTCCTGCAGTAACTCCTTCTATCGTTTCTCTCTATCGCACTCATAGAAAAATGATGCCATATAACAGGTGACTGAAACAATCCTTCAGTAGTATTTTCACGATGTAAATTTCTGGTGGGGTGCGGTTGAGGACACCCTTTGGCAAGAAGTTGGTTGCTCTCCTGGAAATGAAGTGAGATTGCTCCTACCTATTCTTTGTCTTATAACTTATTCCCGTTTCATGTTTGCTATGTTTGAGTGTGTGTTTCGTTGTATATTTATGTCTGGATTATAATTCTAATTATTTTTCTGTACATTTATATTTGCATTCTTATCTAGTTGTGGTATATTTGACTCATTCGGAGGTTGTTTGGTGAAGTTTCTTTAGCGGTGGGATGCTTGATACCAGCTTGATATTCAATATAGGCTATGTTCTGCGTTTTCCATCTGTTTATTTCTTAGGTATATAATAGTTATAGGAATAGTATGGTTTATTTGTTTGACAGTTTGCGGGTAATATATATATTTCTTAGGATGCTGTAGCTTCATTACTAGATGCAGTATACTCGATAACGCATTATCCAGTTTTGAAACAGATATATCGGTATTCCATTGACACGGTATCCCAATAGCGAGAATACCTGAACGATATGGATTTATTGTGTGTTATTAAATTGTGTTACCTATACCCAGTAATGATCGGTTGATTTATGTTGAATTTGTAGTATTTTCGGAATTTTGAATAGCTATCTCAAACAGTTATAGGAATTTAGTATATTTTAGGTTTGCATCTTCCACACTATTTCAGGCATAATTTGGTCGGTTATTGCATCATTCATCTTGCTTTGTTATATCTCGTAAGTTTTAGTACGGGTCATTCAGTTTTGTATGTTCTCTGTTGAATTTCCATCTTCGATGCAAGATCCTTAAATTTTTATACAATTTTATGAATACTAGTATATATTACGTTTGTATCTACAATGTAGAACATTATTTCAGGTCTAATTAGTCACAAGTTGTAATTTTTTAGTGTTTTATATATCTTGTTACATCCTGATTCAATGTATGACGTGGATATTTTATATATAGAACAGTCGATTTGTTACAAACTTGGTCTTGCTGTTAGCTTATTGTATGTTTATTGTAGGACCATTCAGCAATATTTAGGAGGAGTTAGAGAGTCCCCTAGGCAAAAACCTCATTTTGTTTATGCCTATTTGTGTAAGTAGACTGATCTAATGTGGATTATAGCAGAGTAGAGCATCTTATTTAGCTATTTTTCATAGTTATTATTGTGTTTTTTTGATCCACGATAATCATAGGGATGTATGTTTAAGAGATGTAAGTCCGTACTGCATCTATGTGGAATTTCGTAAATGAATCCTAGCAAGCGTATAGTTTCACGTTTTAAAAGACGATTTACTGGATGGTGGGGGTCCCGGTGTAGATGTGGTTTACAATCTTGGTGGTCGTTTGAACTTCGTCCAAGTTCAACGTGATTTTGAAAGTTCTTGTGGACGTCGGTCTCAAGTTCCACGGATTTGTTACAGAGGTTATCAGACAAGCTGCTATTCGTTGTAGTGATTCACTTAAGTCATCATTGAACAGAAGCCCAGCTTTTTATGGCAACACTCTTTGAGACTCATGTCAGCCCCATTCCTGACCGATGTACCTGTGTATAGATTCTAGGTTATATGCAGGATGTGACTAAGCTCGATGTTGTTCAGAGATGATGGACTAAACAGATGCATGGCACGTCCGAGGTATTGTATCGTGTCTAAGTGTTACCTCGTAGATTGCTGAGAAGTGACCTAGTAAAGCACTATAGAGTTCGTTGTTACGACACAGTGGGGCTTGGATTTTGTCTTGCTAAAGGCATAGCAAAAGTTAGATCTAGGATTTTTTTTTGTAGATTTGAACAGGCATCCTATTCCTATTGGAATAGGAATTATCATCTGGGTGTGATAGGATACACCGTATATAATAGTCAGTCATTGTCGGTTAGGGTAGAGTGGAGAATCTTATTTAGCTATTTCATAGCTGTTGTTATATGTTTTGATTGGTTATCAGAGGAATATATCTAAATCAGGCATAAATTCGTCTATTTTTATGGACAGTTATGTATAAAATACGCCTAATTGGGTGTAATGATCCAAAATATTGATATGTTTTACCTCTCGACTCCGGCTCCATGTCGTCTTGGTGAGCTGATCCATCGGTTTTGGGTAGAGTGTTAGTGTTGAAATTCTTCAATAATGTAACGTACATCTCAATTATGTATTTGTATGCTTATTCACGCTTGTCTTACTTTCATAAATGTTTGTATGACGTTTGCAGTTTATACACATAGAAGTTATTGATTAATTCAGGCTTTGTTATGAGATTGCATTCCAATTCAGAATATCTGTCGTATTTTCAGCATTCACAATATCCAACGTAGCATTTCTCACTAATGGTTTGTGATAATGCCCGTAAACCTAACCAAAGATTTTTTTTCCCCGTTTTGACACTTATGTTAGGTATTTCTTGATTGATTTAAGCTTTATTCTTATCAAATCTTTAGCATATTATGGGCCTACTTATATATTTTTTTCACTTTGCTTGTCACAAGTCCAGTAATATTGACCAGTTTCAAGTAATGTTAGGTCATCGCTCGTTAATAGACTGTAAAGTTTGAAACGTTTATGTAAGCTTCCCGCATACGTCAGTGATGGTTACGGGTGTTAGAGCGTTAGCAAGTTTTATGTAAGGGACTGTTAGAATAAGATTATCTTATAATGTTCGATGTGTTGGTTCTGCCATTTTCGTCTATTAAAACAAATATGGAATAAATACATTCAAACATTTTTACTACACACCTGAAATGTAAGGTCCGCAGTCAACAAGATCCAAGATATAAATCATGTTATAATACATAATTAGCGAAATTTAAACATACAGGATTGTTAGCGTCACTGCATTGGCACATGTATTAGGGAAACATACAGGCATTTATACACATTTCTTGTGCAAAAGGGTTACCATACACTGCCAGATGCATTAATCCCTAGGGAACTTAACCTAAACTAATCTAACCTATAGAAAAACATCCCTTGCTTTTTGTTAGAAGATATTTAATATGGACCAGCTTCCCGGTATGTTATGTTATATGATCTATTCATCCTAACTCAACCTAACCTGTTGTCAAAAATGTACGTATTTTTAAAACGACTTTCCATGCTTACATATAAATTTTTCAGTGTTTTGGATTAAAGCATAACAAATATCTCCACATGTCTACATTTTGATCAATCATTTGACTTTTCATGCTTACATATGATTTTTTTTCAGTGTTCAGGATTCATGTATAACAAATATCTCCACATGTCTCTACATTTCGATCAATCCTTTGCAGTTGGATTCATACTTCCAATTTTGATCTAGTAAATCATCAAAACCTAACCTAACCTAACTTATGCACGATATTCAGTCATTGATATATACAATGCATATTAAATACCTCCACTTGACTCTACATTTTGATCTATCCTTTGCACTTTTGTTACGCTCTTCTAATTTCGATCAAGCAAACTCCATCTGTTTTCATATATAATTTCATCATTGTTTTATCGTTTTAGCTTATTTTCATGTGATTCTTGATTTTTGATTTGATACAATTCACATGTTATTCACACCCATCAAAAACCTAACCTTACCTAACCTGACTTTATGTATGATACCTAACGTAACCTTATATACGGTTTCCAGACATTGTTATATACATATGAAACCCCCTCCACACGGTTTTTAAAATTTTACACCTAATTATTTCTACTTCGCGGTCAATCTCGACTCATAAATGTTACCAGTGAGGACAGATTATTTAGCCTAACCTAACCTAACCTAACTTATGTACGGTTTTCAGTCATTGATATATACAATGTATAACAAATATCTTCACTTGACTCTACATTTTGATCTATCCTGTGCAGTTTTGATACGCACTTCCAATTTTGATCTAGCAAGTTCCATCTGTTTTCGTATATAGTTTCATCATTGTTTGAATTATATATGTTTTTTTAATGATTCGTGAGTTTTTTGATTTGATACAATTCTAAATCACTGTTACATGTTATTCACACCCATCAAAAACCAAACCTAACCTAACCTGTCCTTATGTATGGTACCTAACCTAACCTTATGTAAGGTTTTCAGTCATTGATATATACAAATGAACCCTCTCCACACGATCATTTATAGAACTTTCACCTAATTATTTCTTATTCGTGATCAATCTCGAGTCATATATGTTAACAGAGAGGACAGATTTTCAATCTTAGATGAATTGAATATTACAAGTAATTCATGTTTGTTTCCATCATCATACAAACTGACACTTCATCTCATACTTGGTCTACCACATTTACTTCATTATAGTTATTTGCCGTTTTCTTTCCTATAATTTTCATACTGTTCACGATGACTTCGTTTTAAATGTCTCCATACATTACTCGTGGATTTATGTTTATTCAATTCTATTTCTTTCTGGCAAAGTTTACAGACCCCTATCACCCAATTACTGTCGAACAAACGACGTCTCAAGCTATACTCCATCCGTCCACAACAGAATCACAATCGTGACTGGGTATGATCTGATCGGACTCTGATTTATCTCAAACCATTCTGTCACACATATAGAGCATGTACCCCGAGATAGATTTATGGGAAGCGTTTCACCCTTGAAACATTTTTCTTCTACCGACTTCGACCATTCGATGTTACCTCCGACCGACACAATGTATGCAATTCATCGCTTAACCTATGAGTTTTAGGATATTATAAACAATTGATTTAGGATATACCTATTTTTATTTGTATTAATTGCAGATCTTGCTGAAATCATCAATTACATCTAACGCGTTTTTTCGATCACATCAGGGCTCATACAGCCATCCATACCCATCATCACGATGTTTCAGTTTCCTCTCAAAATCTATCATATTATCCAGCATATCTTTGTTGCGAATACCGAAGGCTGTTCTGTGACCTGGAGTCCACAAATGTAGTTCTTTTTCTTCTTGTTGAACCTTAATTATTCGAATCTTCCCAAATTCAATGTCATTCTGTTATTCATCAATGAATATTTTTTGCATACGTTCCAGATTTTCTTTGGTTCATAGGTAAAATCCGTTTCCCGATACCTCAGCTTTATTACGGTCATGATGACTTTACACTCGGATCATATCAATTTCAATATTTGCTTTCGTATATCCCTTGAACTTTGTCACATACGACTGAAACCCGTCGATGTCAGTTACCCAAAGCCAACTTCAATTTTCCTTCATACAAATATGAATGTTATCTCCCACTCTTTTGATTCTTGTTTTACTCATTCTGAGATAACTGGTAGTTTCAAAACTAGTCAATATATGTTCGATCCGACTCATATCATCTTAGGAGATTTCTTCCTTCAAAACACGTAAACTAATTTTGCTACTTGAACATTCATTGCTGTATATTTGAGGATGATCTGTCCGTCTCCGCTTATTCTCCACATAACACTGACTCCAATCACGGCACACAGCTCGCTATTATAATGCGGTTACAGTTTTTTTTTTAAATCTTTAGGCCTATCATATATGTATCATATATGTACAGAAAAATTTATTAAATTATAATCCAGACATAGATATGAAACGAAACATACACTCAAACATAGCAAACACGATACGGAAATAAGTTATACGACAAATAATAGGTACGAGCAATCTCACCTAATTTTCCAGGAGCGCATCCATCTTTTTGCCTAGGGGTGTCCTCAACAGCAACCCATCGGAAATTTACAGTCACCTGTTTTATGGCATCATTTTTCTATGTGTGCGATAGAGAAAAATAATAGAAAGAGTTACTGCAAGAGTAACTAAACAGAGCGATAGGGTACTAATAAAAAACAATCGCAGGAAATAACAAGAATCAAATTGAATCTATGCCACGTGTAAATTGATCAATAGCGTACGTCGTAAAAATAAAACCAGGGTTTAAAAATTATTATGAACGTGTCCGGACATCAACATTCGTGCAAGCAGAATATGTGTGGAGTATTAACTTTCAATACAGCTTGTAAATTGTTATGTACCTGTTATTATCAATAAAAAAGCCTATAAATGCATGTTTGTCATTACCCGAAAAAAATCATTCAAACCAAGAAAGAAATCCTAAATTCACTCTGAAATTGCACATATGCAACATGAAATTCAACGAAATTGCATTACAGTATACCCAGCATTGAAATGCGATTACCAAAGGTAGTGTGTACACGTTCTTTTTATATAACCTATTAACATATAAAACCCAATAATATGTATATATAACTTATTTACATACCGTATGAATAATCCGAAAGCTATCCTTCCATCCGTCAGAATGAGTCACTCGTTAGCCGCCTGTCTGACTCCGGCCGTCCGTGAAAATGTGGAGCTCAAACTCCGTGGAGTGAAAAGTAACTCTAATAACCCCTATCTATATACCTTCACTAATTTGTGTTACGTCGTTATAATAGCTACTAATGGTCCTCTGTTTACATAGCTTCTGTAAGAAGCTCAAACAAATGATCTTATTGTTTAAATAGTTTCTATAAGAAGCTCAAAGAAATGATCCTGCTGGTTACATAGCTTCTAAAGGAAGCTCATACATATGCCCCTCCTGCTTACGTAGCTTCTATAAGAAGCTCATAGATATGCTCCAACTGTTTACATTGCTTCTGAAAAGAAGCTCATCCCCATGCTCCTACTGTTTGAATAGTTTCTTTATGAAGCTCATACACTTGCTCCTATTGTTTACATAGCTTCTTTAAGAAGCTCATACTTAGGTTCCTCCTGGCTTCGGACACAAACGTTCCTGTCCTACGAACCTGCTACTTTTTTTTCGAGAATATAATTGGAATTCGTGAGTAAACTCAAAATCCCCACAAGCGCCTAGTTGGTAAATTGCACAGCATCGGTATTCGAGTCAAGCTTAACAACTGAATAAAATGCTGGCTTTCCGACAGACGGCAGCGAGTTGTACTTAACGGAGCTTCCTCCTCCTGGGGTAATGTCAAGGATCCGTGTTTAGTCCAGTTCTCTTAACAATATTTCTTAACGATCTCGATAGCAACGTACACTCAAACATTAGCAAGCTTGCAGACAATTTCTAAGATAGGAGGAGAAGTACAAACTGAACTAGAGTGTCAGCAAATCCAACTAAACTTGAACAAAATTGTCGTTTTATTCGAAAAAGTTGCAAATGAAATGTAATGTAGACAAATGAAAGGGTTTGTACACAGGTCCTCATAACCTCAAACACGAATATCCAATGTCCGGAAAGAAACTCATACCTGTCATCGAGGTGAGAGATTTAGGTGGCATCATTAGTAACGACTTAAAATGAAGCAAGCAATGTAACGATTCTGCCAAGAAAGGCACTATCTCGTACTATCTCCCACGCTATCTCGTACAAAAACAATGACAGTATGCTCAAGTTATTCAATTCATTTGTTAGACCGAATCTTGAGTAGTCCGTTCAATTCTGGTCTCCATATCCTAGAAAAGACGTTATTAAATTAGAAAAGGTTCAAAGATAGAGCTACCAGACTCATTCCTTTGCTGCGTAATAAATTGTACAAAGACGGGCTGCGTGAATTCAATCTTTATTCGCTAGAGAACATCGAGTCTGAGGCAACATGGTTAAAGCGTGGGTGATTATGAAGGGTAAGGAAAACATCGACCGAGCGAGCCTTTTCACTCTTGATACGACTGGAGTGACTAGGAGCAATGGATACAAAATCGTTGGGAAACGTTTCTCACTCAACATCGCGCGCAATTTCTTCACTTATAAAGTTGTCGAAGAATGGAACAAACTTCCAGTGGAGGTTGTAAACTGCAACACAGTCGAAACGTTTAAGTCTCGGTTCGATAAGTTCTACACAAATCGGCGATAAAAAGATAAACCGTTCTCTCTCTTGATGTTCTAGAAACAAATTGCACATGAAGCTCTCCTAGACGTTCTGCTTCAGAACTAATCCTCTTGCTATCAAAAGGCAACCTAGTTTGGACCAATACTCCTGTTGTTGTCTTCCTACACTTGTAAACGCTTGTAGATACTGTTAACATAGCTTGTATAAGAAGCTCATACATATGCTCCTACTGTTTACATAACTTTTATAGGAAGCTCATACATTTGCTACAATTGTTTACATAGCTTATATAAGAAGCTCATACATATCTTCCTACAGTTTACATAGCTTCTATAAGAAGCTCATACATCATCCCCTCCGGTTAATATAGCTTCTATTAGAAGCTCATAAATTTATTCCTATTGTTTACATAGTTTTTTGAGAAGCCTATACATTTGCTTCTACTTTTCACATAGCTTCTAAAAGAAGCTCATACAAATGTTCCTACTGTTTACATAGCTTCTATAAGAAGCTCATGAATTTGCTCCAATTGTTTACATAGCCTCTAGAAGAAGTTCATACATTTGCTTCTACTGTTTACATAGCTTCTATGAGAAGCTCGTACATATGCTTCTACTGTTTATATAGCTTGTATAAGAAGCTCATACATATGCTCCTACTGTTTACATAGCTTCTTTAAGAAGCTCATACATATGCTCATACTGTCTACATAACTTCTATAAGAAGCTCATACAAATGTTCCATCTGTTTACATAGCTTCTAGAAAGAGCTCATACATTTGCTCCTACTGCTTACATAGCTTCTATAAGAAGCTCATACGTTTGCTCCTAATGTTAACATAGCTTGGATAAAAAGCTCATACTTATGCTTCTACTGTTTACATGGCTTCTATAAGAAGCTCGTGAATTTGCTCCTAGTGTTTACATAGATTTTATAAGAAGCTCATACATTTGCTACTTGAGTTTGCAAAGCTTCTATAAGAAGCTCATTCGTATGATAAATTTGATTACAAAGCGCATTTATGAAGTAGCTGTTAGAGGTCCATAAGAAAAAATATTCAATTACCACTCATGTACGAATGGCCTTAGCTGAAGGACCTGTTGGGTTGAACAGTTATTTTAAGGAATCTCGGTAACTGTTCTGATACCTTTTGCTAAAAACTCAATAACGTTAAAATGATCGATTTGGCACGGAACAGATTCTTCTATGATACTTAGGGAATATTTTAGTTTTTATGCATAATTTAACTGGAAATGACGATCATTTATTTGTGAAGGAATTTGGAAACGTCGAAGGTAAATTGACTATAATTCCTCAAACTGACAAAACATATTAGTGTTAGTCAGAGCATGGAAGCAGACGCATATGAAACTAAGAAAAGTGAAATCAAACCTTTCTATTGTGAATTCAGAATTGTATGTAGTTTTCGGTTTATGAGTTCATCTTTGGACAAGTTGTCGTCTAACTTGACCGATAAACAATAGAATAATTGGACGAAATTCTAACATGAAAAAGAGAAGTTTAATTTATTGAAATGAAAGGGAGTGTATCTAGATGATTGGGTTGATCATGAAAACATATTCATAATAAGTAGATTGCCGTTGAAAAGCCGTTTTTATTTAATATAGTGGATGGTATATCGGGAGAAGATTATATACATACAATTGAAGTATGGAAAGCATATAATTGTAAGATTTTGAAGGATTAACTCATTCTATACTGGCAAACGGGAGGGTTGCTGTTAGCGGGCGTATTTATTTATTTATTATTTGCTTCCATGTTCCACCGGAGTCCCAACGCGAAGTTAATGCAGACTTACCCCGTAGGGCGAGTTAGCGGGCGTATTTAAAAACTTCAGGGTTATTTGTTCTGCCATATGTAATTTAAATCCAGCTCATTATTCCACTGCTCTAGGTTAAAGGTGCACTAGACTTTGAAACTTCCACCACTTCGTTTTCTAGGCTAGTGTTAGTGTTGAACAATCTGTTATTATATTTTCAGAAAGCGCTCGGTGTAAAAAAGTATTGAAAATTATTTTAAGGACAAACCTAGGAAAATTTAAGCAATTTGCCACGCTGCCGCGTTCAAGGTCAACAGCTGGAATTGACCGCTGATCCAGGTAATTTAACCACCACGTGAATGAGAAAAATGTACACGTTTTTTTGTGAAGCCAAACCATTATATTGCAACAATCATCTGTTTCTATGGAAGTAGACCAGCTCGGAGAGTTTGCGCGGAGTTGTAGTAATAAACGTGTTCATACACGCTGAGTTACAAAATGATAATCTTCAGATGGTGCGTGAAACCTTGGGCACATTTAAAACATACGTCTTATCCAAGACCAAGATATGTTATTATTTATTAAAGTAGACATTCGAGGAGACATCAGTACAATAACACAAAGATGTGCGAATGCAAATAATCCAGGTGTAACAGAAATATGTGGTTCCAATCCATCCAGTAGTAACATAACTTAATTAGATGCAAACCATTGTTAAGGATATGCAATGAATTTATCGTAACCTAAGGCAAAGTGCAAGTGGTTAAAATAATCAAAATGCTCCTACTTCAATGTAGAGCTACCTGTCGATGATAATAATCAGATACAGACACTAGGCCGCATCCCCCAAAAAGGGGGGTGGCCGACGGCAAGGCGCACCTCACACCCTCATACGCTCACACTCACACAACTTAGCCCTTTGGTGCTAAAGGGTCCGGCCGGTAGTCCCTCAACTTACACTCTGGGTCCCGAATGCACCGAGGAACCGTCGTCAGCAGCAGGGCCCGACAGTATTCACTGCTTTACCCCCGCCGCGTCATAATGGCCGGGCCACCCCCACCCACGACCATCCCGACAGCGGGATGCCAAGGTCGGGAAAGTACATCAGAGCAGCGTGAAAATCAACCATTCGCAAACATTCTCCACTCACGCCTGTTCATTGCACGCTCTCTCGCCACCTCCACGTTCATGTCTCTTCTTCCCAACGCCTGCTTCAGACCATCCATCCACCCAAACTTCGGTCTACCTCTAGGCCTGCGACCACTCGCCTCCGCATTCATCACCCTTTTCACCAATCTCCCTTCATCCATCCTCTCCATGTGCCCGAACCATCTCAGTACACGCGAATCCACTCTGTTCTCCAACTTTTTCACCATCCCTGTTCTGATTCGAACCACGTCGTTGGTGATCCGGTCTCTCAGCGTTACTCCAGCCATGCTCATCAAACACTTCATCTCGAAAACATTCAACCTTCTTCTCTCCTCTGCTCTCACCCCCCAAGCCTCAGCTCCGTAGAGTACAGTTGGGACAACAACAC
>SDVV010004904.1:0-19728 GCA_016164225.1 Gammarus roeselii | reverse complement strand
TCAATATAGTCACTTTAAGCAAAGAAAACCACAACTGAGTAGCGATAACATGGTGATTTCAACGCATCCTGTGGCGCCATAAGCTCTTCAATGTTATTTTTTACCTAGTGATATTATATAAAATAGCTAATGGGGAGGATAATAATGAAATCCTGGGAGAACTACTCTAAAACAAAGATGGTAACGAAGAGTAGATCAAGACTATACAGTTTGCACAGGTCACTTGAGGCAACGCTCGAAGTAAACATTGGAGACGTAGCCACCCCGCATGCTCTTGATGACGTTCTGCTCAAACTGCGACCGATTGGACTGCAACACCTCCGCGGCCTCCTTGTTGAGGGGGTCTTCGGGGTTAGGCTCCTGGTGAAGGGGGGTGAGTGGAGGGAGGTGCGGTAAATGATAGAGGAAGGGGTGAGGAAAGGATATTGGGGACCGCAGCAAAGCAAATTATTGTTGAGTAATTACAACAAAGAAGCTATACAGTAGAGGAAACAAAGCAAAAAGTAAGAAAAATGCCCATTTATTAGATGAATGATTTGAAGTGATAAATTGCTTCAGCAGTACGTAGATAACTACAAACCTTTGGCCATTGTATACTTGCACCATTACCAAACAAACTACATCAATCTATTGAAGGATCTGCTTAAATAAACTATGGTTGGTAAATGCTTGAGTGGGTTGTCACTCACCAGGAATAGATACTGCAATCCATAAACAACAGAGTTGATGGTGAGAACAGGCTTCCAGTCTTCCCTCAGGATATTGAGGCAAACGTTGCCCTCCAAATCTATATTGGGGTGATACACCTGCAAAACAATCAATGGATTAGAACTGCACAACAGTCGAGTATGTCACTAGACATATCAAGTACATAACAAGGCATCATCCACCCCAAAGGGAAGCATGTCTCAAACCAAACATCATTTGTCAAGTGTTTAAATGAACTTGTTTTGTCAACAGAAGTCAACTACGATGATTTTAAAACAAAAATTTCAGGTAATAAAAGACTTGTCTAATACAGATACTGACACTTGGTCGCATCCCCCAGAAAGGGGGGTGGCCGACGGCAAGACGCACCTCACACCCTCATACGCTCACACTCACACAACTTAGCGCTTTTGTGCTAAAGGGTCCGCCCGGTACCCCCTCAACATACACTCTGGGTCACGAGTGCAGTCCGAGGATCCGTCGTCAGCAGCAGGGCCCGACAGTTTTCACTGGTTTCCCCCCGCCGCGTAAAAAAAGCCGGGCTCCCCCACCCACAACCATCCCAACAGCGGGGTGCCCAGGGCGGGAAAGCACATAAGGGCAGCGTCAAAATCAACCACTCACAACCATTCTCCACTCACGCCTGTTCATTGCATGCTCTCTCGCAACCTCCACATTCATGTCTCTTCTTCCCAACGCCTGCTTCACACCATCCATCCACCCAAACTTCGGTCTACCTCTAGGCCTGCGACCACTCGCCTCCGCATTCATCACCCTTTTCACTAATCTCCCTTCATCCATCGTCTCCATGTGCCCGAACCATCTCGGAACATGCGAATACACTCTGTCCTTCAACTTTTTCACCCTCCTTGTTCTGTTTCAAACCACGTCGTTAGTGATCCGGTCTCTCAGCGTTACTCCAGCTATGCTCCTCAAACATTCAATCTCGAACATATTCAACCTTCTTCTCTCCTTTGCTCTCACCCCCCAAGCCTCAGCTCCGTAGAGCACAGTTAGGACAACAACACCCTCATACAGCCCTCTCTTTGCTTCCATCCCCAACGTCCTACAGCTCATTACAATCTTTAGCGCACCGAACACTTTACATCCTTCCTTCACTCGCGCCTTCACTTCAGTTTCCACTAGTTCAGTTATCTCCACATGGGAGCCCAGATACTTGAAACACTGAACTTTCTCTATGAGCTCTCCATTTAGGGTGACACTAATTTTGCTCGCATCGACAGTCCTCGCTCATCTCATCACTTTACTCTTACCAACGTTCACTCGAAGCTTCCTCCTCTTGCACACTCTACCAAACTGAGACACTAGCCTATATAGCTTCTCCTCTGAATCCGCAACCAGGGCCGTATCATCAGCAAATAGCAACTGGCTCAACTGCCAACTCCGCCCATTCGCTTCCAACAGTTCCAAGCCACTACCCAGCACACTCGCGTTCACCTACCTGACCACTCCATCCATATAGAGGTTGAACAGCCAGGGAGACATCACGCAGCCTTGTCTTAGTCCCACTTTCACTGTGAACCAATCACTCACCTCGCTCTCTACTCTGACACATGCTCCTCTGTCAGCATAGAAACTCTGCACCGCTTTCAACAGATGTCCGCCCACTCCATACAAACGCAACCCCCCCCCACAGCCCTTCCCTGTCAATTCTGTCGTATGCCTCCTCCAGATCCATGAAGGCCCAGAACACATCCTTTCCTTTGGCAAGGTACTTCTCACAGAACCGTCTCACTGCAAAAATCTGATCGGTACACCCTCTACCACTCCTAAAGCCACACTCTTCCTCTCCAATTTCGCAGTCTGTACAGTCTCTGATACTTTTGATCAGCACTCTCCCGTACAACTTATCAGCCACACATAACAGACAGATACCTCTCGAGTTGCAGCATTCATTTTTATCTCCTTTGCCCTTATATAGCAGAACAATGCAGGCACTGTGCCACCCACTCGGTACCACGCCTGCCACAAAACACAAGTTCAGTAACCTCACCAACCATTCGACAATTGTTACTCCACCCTTCTTCAGGCACTCGGTAGCAACGCCATCCAAACCAGGGGCTTTCCCTGCTTTCATCACGTCCACCGCCTCCTGCGCCTCTTCCCTGGTAATGTCTGCAACATGTCTTTCTCCCAAAACTGGCATCCAAGCACCACCACCCACAGTAACAATGTCAGCCTCTCTGTCATCCTCGATATTCAACAACTCATCAAAATACTCGGCCCACCTCTTCCGTATATCACCACTTTCCAACAACAACTGGCCGTTTTCATCTTTCACCACTACCTATTTTCCGGTCTCTCCATTTCTCACCCTTTTAACCTCTTTCCAGAACATCTTTTTGTTCTCCTCAAAATTCTGGCACAACCGTCTGCCCCACCTGGCATCAGCGTCCTTTTTGGCTCTCCTCACCACCCGCTTCACCTCGTTTCTCCTCTCTTTGTAACTTTTATGAGCCACCTCTGATTTTACCTGCAACCACTCTTTTTTCCGTGCCACTGCCAGTTTGACCTCCTCGTTCCACCACTCGCAGCCTTTCCTTCTGCACCCGCACACACGGCCCGCACCACACACGGCGCGCACCACACACCTTCTTCGCGCATCTCAGCAACGCATCCCTTAACGTCTCCCTTTCTTCCTCCACATCTCTAAGGTCCTATCCTCTCACGTTGTCATATTCTTCCTTCAACGCCTGCTGGAACTCCTCGGCTCTACTTTTCACATTCAGTCCACTCACTACCACTACCTCTCTTCCTCTTCCCACTCGTTTGTTGCCCTTCCACTTCTGCTCCACTCTTGATATACTTTCCACCAGCAGACGGTCACACTCCTCCACCCTCCCCTCGCAACATCCGCACATCCAACAGCCTCCCAACCACTCTCCTCGATATCAGCACAAAATCCATCAGTGCTCTCCACCATTGCACCATGGGTCATCCTTACCCATGTGTACTTGTGAATATCTTGCTTCTTGAACAAACTGTTCCCGACCACCAATTCCTGCTCCATACTCAGACCTATCAGGTTGTCTCCACAGTCATTTCTACCAGGAATGCCATACCTTCCTATCACATTCTCCACTACTACATCTCCAACTCTTGCATTAAGGTCATCCAGTACAACTACGTTGAAATGACCTCCAAAACTCTCAATACACTCACTCAGGTCAGTCCAGAATTACTCCCTCTCCTCTTCACTCCTTTCGCTGCCAGGTGGGTGAGAACTCACAAATGCCCATCTTTCTATGCCTAACTTAACTTTCATCCACATCAATCTTGAGGACACCTTCCATACGGTAGCGCTACTAGCCAACCGATCACTCAATATCAAGACACCACCTTCTCTTGCCCTACCTTCCTCCACACCAGACTTTCTTCCACTTACCACACCGAACTCACATTCGCCCTTACCTTACAGCTTCGTCTCCCTCAGCACCAACACATCAAACTTCCTAATCACAAACATCTCACCTATCTCCCTCCTCTTTACACTTGTTTTATAAACATCTAAAATTAGAATTGAGGAAAAAACTCATCCACCAAGCATTGAATTGTTGCAGCTACAATAAATAGCTATATATATTCTCTTGTTAATTTAAATTTCAATGTTAGAATTTAGAATGAAAAGTATCATGTTAGTAAATGACTCCTCCATGCTTTTTTGATGCTGTATTGGTTGTTGTTGTCAGTCAAATCCAGCTCCTCCTGCCATGAAGGAGCCACAGCCAGTGCACAGCCCTGAGTCCGGTACCCACCAACATGTGCATATTGGGAGAGTTTCTGCATGTGCAGTCACTTATATTAGGCCTGCACCCTTGACAAAATAAATGAGGTCTCGTGGCCGATGCCACATCACTCACCGACGCGACATTATGGTTGAGCCTGCCGGCTGCAATAGCTTGGCACGACGTCATGACGTGCCCGACCGAATCGAGCGAGCCCGGCATCGTAAACAGAGATCGGAGGGACATTTCCCAGTCTATGTTGGAATAACTGGAGTGCCGTGTGCAGCCCGCACCTACGTGGCTACAGGTTGCCCAGTGCACTTATCAATGCCAACATGCAGTGCAAACCAAGAAGCACAAATGCCAAAGCTCATAGTCACCTGGTGAACCAAGCAAGGTACAGCACTGATTGATCCGGAAAAAAATTGAGTGGTGGTGGTGCGGTATGTGGGTCTGCAATTGAATGGTCCTGTGGTAGTGAGCAGTTAATGAGATAATATTCCGATTTTTGGTGTCCGCCTATAGGTGATTCGATTCACTTTGATTCTCATTTCTGCTGGAGCCTCAATACGAGTCATAATAGGCTCCCCCGTAGGGCTCGATGATCGTGGATTCCAGTAGGCTCGCACGGCTCAGTGTGCCAATACCACTCTTAGTTAGCAAAATGTGAAAAAATTTGTAATGTCAGACATACACTGGTTGCCACAGAAAAAATGCTTAGACAAAACGGATCTCCGCTTCCAACCATTTAGAACTTTAAGAGTAATATGTACGCACGCTAGTGCGCACAAGTATCATTGTTGAGACTGGTACAAGGTTTACGGCTACACGGACTAAGTCAGCTCCGACAGCAACACAACACAATGTTTACAGCTACGCGGTCTAGTTAAGTAGAGGTAAAATATAGTTGTTCAGGTAAGATAAAGACTCAGACAAAACGAATCCCCGACTCCAACCACTCAGAACTGCAACAGCAATATGCACGCGCGCCAATGCGCACAGATAGTATCGTTGAAATTGGTACAAGGTCTATGGCTTAACGGATTAGATCCACTCCAACCGCAACGCGTCACAAGGTTTATAGCTAAGCAGTCCAGGTCAACCCCAGAAACTACACATGGTCCGTGCACGCGCGAGCGAGCACAGACTGAAGTAAAAAACACCTATTCACAAAATCACAAACAGAAATTCCCGCACAAATTCATGACAAAATTGTGGATTGTGAAGAAGAAAGTAAGGGCAGGTTCGTCACGGGCAGAAAAACTGCTCGGATTATTGATTTCGCACTCATTGTTCAAGGGGATAGGGTGGGGGGGGGCAGAAATCCCTTGGGTCCCAATAAAGCCCAACGAATTCTGGAGGGTAACCCAAGTCCCCCGGGTCTTTCCGAGTTCTCCCGGTCCCTCGAGAGCCCTCGTCTCAGCTTATCTTGGCTTGTCTCGTAGTTCGGCCAGTCTCGGTTCGTCGCGACCAACTCGACTCGTCTCAACACGTTTTGACTGATCTCGACGCACCTCGACCAGCCTCGACGCGGCTCTCCTCCTGTGCGCTAGTAATCATGTGGACTGTAATAACAAAAATTTATGCTCAAGCATTTTAAGGGGGGAGAGTGGGGTAGCAGAGGTGTCTTGTGCCCAAAAGAGCCCGACGAATTCCATAGGGTAACTCGGGTCCCTCGGGTCTCTCGAGCTCCTCGGGTCACCTCGTCTCGGCTTGTCTCGAATCATTTCGGCCAGTCTCAGCTCGTCGCGATCAATTCGACTCGCCTCAAGATGTTTTGACTGATCTCGACGCACCTCGACCATCCTCAACATGACCCTTGCCCTCTGCGCCAGTAATCCGCGGACTGTAATGGTTTGTTAATGGATAATTGTTTTACTCCAGCATTTCACATACATACATTTTCCTGAGTATAGGTTTTACAGCGTTGGGAGGGGGGAGCAGAGGTTCCAGGACTCAGAGGGGACTCAAGAGGGTCCCACAGTTTCTCGAGAGGGTCCCAAAGGGTCTTAAGGGTGTCCCAAAGGGCCCCAGAAGGGTCCAAGTGGGTCCTCCGGGTTCCCGAAATTCTGGGTCCCATGAGTCCCGTGGGTTATACGAGTAACCCTCCTTCTCTGGGTCACCTTGTCTCAACCAACCTTGATATATATAATAATAACCAATGCAAAATTTAGCACCATGTATAAAGGGCAGAGAAAAATAATTAAGCTCACGAAAGAAAAAATACTAAAATAAAGTGTTAATGATCTATGAAATGAATAATCATCCATCGTCTATAGGTGATGAAAGTTAGGCAAGGATTGGTTGTTGGTGGCCGTTTCTAGGTGATGACGGTTGAGCAGGTCACTGATACTAGATAATTAACAAATTGATTTTGTTTCACCATTGTACTTGCATCATGACTTGAATATTCTTACTGTGTGTGCTATGTGGCTAACCGATGATGCTTCTTCTTCATTTGTGGTCATGGATATGTACAGAATTGTGAGATGAAAGTCCACTATATGAAAACATTGAGCTTCCTCATACATTGGTAAGGAAGTGTTGTTTATGAAAATTTCTTTTTCCATGCCCGATGTTGCTGCCATTCACCTTCTTGGTGCAGATATTTAGGTTTGGGGATGCATAAACCATCCTCCTATTATATGGATGAGAACAAAAAACTGGTGGACCTGCTGATCGATTTGCTGTGCCAAGTAGAGAGATCATAGTCATTAGGGATCTCAATTTCCCTTCATAAGTCTAGTTTTATAATGATGTCCTGGTTGGCCAAGTATTTCCAGTAATTGCATGTGTGGTGCGCGCCGTTGGGAAGGTGCAGGAGGAAAGACTGCGAGTGGTGGAACGAGGTCAAACTGGCGGTGGCACGAAAAAGAGGAGCGTTTGAGGGGTGGTTGCAGGTGATGTCGGAGGTGGCTCATGAAAGCTACAAAGAGAAGAGAAACGAGGTGAAGCGGGTTGAGGAGAGCCAAAAGAGACGCTGATGCCAGGTGGGGCAGATGGTTGTGCCAGAATTTTGAGGAGAACAAAAAGATGTTTTGGAAAGAGGTGTAGAGGGTGAGAAAAGGAGAGACCGGGAAGGAGAAAGTGGTGAAAGTTGAAAATGGCCAGTTGTTGTTGGAAAGTGGTGATGTACGGAAGAGGTGGGCTGAGTATTTTGATGAGTTGATGAATGTCAAAGATGACTGAGAGGCTGACATTGTTGCTGTGGGTAGTGGTGCTTGGATGCCAGTTTTGGGAGAAAGACTTGTTGCAGACATTACCAGGGAAGAGGTGCAGGAGGCGGGGGACGTGATGAAAGCAGGGAAAGGCCCTGGTTTGGACGGCGTTGCGACCGAGTGCCTGAAGAAGGGTGGAGTAACGATTGTCGAATGGTTGGTGAGGTTACTGAACTTGAGTTTTGTGACAGGCGTGGTACCGAGTGAGTGGCACAGTGCCTGCATTGTTTCGCTATATAAGAGCAAAGGAGATAATAATGAATGCTGCAACTCGAGAGGTATCAGTCTGTTATGTGTGGTTGATAAGTTGTACGGGAGAGTGCTGATCAAAAGGATTAAAGACTGTACAAACTGCGCAATTGGAGAGGAACAGTGTGGCTTTAGGAGTGGTAGAGGGTGTCCCGATCAGATTTTTGCAGCGAGACAGGTCTGTGAGAAGTACCTTGCCAAAGGAAAGGATGTGTTCTGGGCCTTCATGGATCTGGAGAAGGCATACGACAGGATTGACAGGGAAGCGCTGTGGAGGGTGTTGCGTTTGTATGGAGTGGGCGGACATCTGTTGAAAGCAGGGCAGAGTTTCTATGCTGACAGCCGAGCATGTGTCTCGGAGAGTGGGGAGCGAGGTGAGTGATTGGTTCACAGTGAAAGTGGGTTTGAGACAAAGACAAGGCTGCGTGATGTCTTCCTGTCTGTTCAACTTCTATATGGATGGAGTGGTCAGGGAGGTGAACACGAGTGCGCTGGGTTGTGGCTTGGAACTGTAGGAAGCGGATGGACCGAGTTGGCAGTTGAGCCAGTTGCTATTTGCTGATGATACGGCCCTGGTTGCGGATTTGGAGGAGAAGCTATGTAGGCTAGTGTCTAAGTTTGGTAGAGTGTGTAAGAGGAGGAAGCTTCAAGTGAACGTCGGTAGGAGTAAAGTAATGAGATGCTCGAGGACTGTTGATGCGAGCAAAATTAGTGTCACCCTAAATGGAGAACTCATGGAGGAAGTTCAGTGTTTCAAGTATCTGGGTTCCCATGTGGAGATAACTGAACTTGTGGAAACTGAAGTGATGGCGCGAGTAAAGGAGGGATGTAAAGTGTTGGGTGCACTAAAGATTGTAATGAGCTGTAGGACGTTAGGGATAGAAGCAAAGAGAGGGCTGTATGAGGGTGTGGTTGGCCCAACGGTGCTCTACGGAGCTGAGGCTGGGGGGGGTGAGAGCAAAGGAGAGAAGAAGGTTGAATGTTTTCGAGATGAAATGTTTGAGGGGCATAGCTGGAGTAACGCCGAGAGACCGGATCACCAACGACGTGGTGCGAAGCAGAACAGGGATGGTGAAGAAGTTGAAGGACAGAGTGGATTCGCGTGTTCCGAGATGGTTCGGGCACATGGAGAGGATGGATGAAGGGAGATTGGTGAAAAGAGTGATTTATGCGGAGGCGAGTGGTCGCAGGCCTAGAGGTAGACCGAAGTTTGGGTGGATGGATGGTGTGAAGCAGGTGTTGGGAAGGAGAGACATGAATGTGGAGGTGGCGAGAGAGCCTGCAATGAACAGGCGTGAGTGGAGAATGGTAGTGAATGGTTGATTTTGACGCTGCTCTGATGCGCTTTCCCGCCCATGGCATCCCGCTGTCGGGATGGTCGTGGGTGGAGGGGGCCAGGCCATTATGACGCGGCGGGGGTAAACCAGTGAAAACTGTCGGGCCCTGCTGCTGACGACGGATCCTCGGACTGCACTCGTGACCCAGAGTGTGTGTGAGGGGTACCGGCCGGGCCCTTTAGCACAAAAGGGCTAAGTTGTGTGAGCGTGAGCGTATGAGGGTGTGAGGTGCGCCTTGCCGTAGGCCACCCCCCTTTCTGGGGGATGCGGCCTAGTTTCTGCATCTGTATCTGCATATCACTGCGCAAATTTATCCCAGTGGGTCTCAAAACCCAGAATAGCAGGAATTTACAACATACATTTGATGTTTTGTGGTTGTGCAGGGGAGACGGTGGCGCGCTGCCCGTGGTCATGAGAGAGTGGTGGTTATTGAGATGTTAGTGTGCAACGTCTTTTCATGAAGTTTTGGTCAGGTTAATGTGAACTTCCTTATGGACAAGATGGATACTCGGTTAAACCTGGAACGTGATGCTAGCTTTGATGTTGCTGTGCTGGTTAGAGAAACTTGCCTCACTTCAGGTGTTTCCTTTTCTTCATGTCATTGTCAGGTTTCGAGGTTGTGCGTGGTGACTAGTAACCATGGTGTGCGCCTTAAGTTAGGGGAAAATTGAAGTTTGTTGATGTTGTCCTTCAGTGCTTAATGTAGCTGGAAGTAATTTGGTGGACTAGGTAGTGTGTGTTTTGGTAGTGAACTGTCGTATTCATGAAGTTGATGTTGGATTTCTATGCTGGTAGGGACGCTGTTGAATTGGGAAATTTCAATGAGCCTTCACCTAGACTGATAGTCCCTTTCTTGATTAGATTAGAGTGATAAGGCTTTCTAGCGCACTGGAGCCATCGTCCTTCTGACGCCAAATGTCAAACCAGCAAACAGTACTGCATTAAGTTAGTATTTGTTTTCTATTCTGTAAATGTTTGTGTTAGGTTTACTACTGCGCGAAGTCAAAGTCTTTTACGTGGCGAACGTTTGTGGTATGTATGGGTGCCGCAGGAGGCACAGGAACTCCTAAGGTGCTGAGGCCATATGGTCCCAGCACTCTCCAGATGGCAGTAAGGAGGAGTAACACTCTACCTACCCTGCTTCAGAGCCCCAAGGATTTGCAGTAGTTCTCAAGGTGCCGGGCTACGCGCTCCAACACCTCCTGAGGGGAAAGATGAAAAAGAGACAGAAATTGTAGATACCATGAATGGGATCTACACTAGGTGTAGGGAATTCCACGCATGAGAACAGCAAGAATGGATAAGACAAAGAAGGACTAGTTGTAGAGAAAGGTTGCATGAAAGAAAGAGCACAACTTGGCTGTTATTTGCTCTCTAAAAGAAGAATAGTTAGACCCGGTATGTGTATGTTTCAGTGTGCGTGTCTCTGTGTGTCCGTGTGTCTGTTTGTGTGCGTCTGTGTGTGTGTGTATGTCTATGCGTGATTTGGTTTATCTCGGGTTTGTAGTTGACATCGAGTTGCTTGATTATTCAAAGGCTTTTGACGTTGCATATCATTCAGTCCTGCTTTCAATGCTTTGGGATATTGGAGTCCTTGATGGGTTTCTTAGTTGGATTTATTTGTTTGTAATGGGCCATAACTTGAAGATGGTTTTTGGTATTGTGTGACATGAATCTAAGGTTGAGCAGAGTAATTTTCCTCATAAGTTCTTTCTTGGGTCTGTTATAGTTTTTTTGTTTGTTTATGTAGACCACTTGACCTGCAGTGTATGGTCTTCTTTCAAGGCAATTGCCAATGACTACAAGTTGTCCCTTTTACATAGAAGGGATCGACTGTCTGCTCTTCCTGGTATATCTGTTCTTCAAAGAACTTGACTTCGTTCTGTAGCGGCCTCATGGAACTATAAACTAAATCCCGATAAGTGTGTATTAACGAAATTTTCAAGAAGTTACAAGGAAAGGAATGAGACAGACACACTCTCTCTTCACTATTTGAGCTGTGTTGAGCTGAAGTTTGTCCAGTCTCACCATGATCTAGGAGTCACAATTGATACTAAGCTAAGGCTCCACCAGCGTGTCAGGGAGTGTATGGGAAGGGCCTCTGCGCTGGCAAATAATTTCTTGGACCTTTGTTCTTGTGTGTAGAACACTGGTAACATCGGCGATTTGAGGTTGTTAGGGTTAGTGCAGAAGCAATGGATAACTAATGTTGATGGATGGACAGGTTTTGATTATGCTTCTAGATTGAGGTCTCTTGGCCTATTTCCAATTAAGGATAGGCTTTCCGATCCAATCTCATCCATTATTGAAAGATTATTTGCTAACAGATTGGAAAAATGGATTTTGAGGATATTTTTCAGCTTGCTCCTGATCATGGCATGGATGGTCACAACTACAAACTCTTGACTCCAGCTTGTATAATTGACATTAAGTAGACAATGTTTGGAGCCAAATGTGTCCAGCAGTGAAACAATGCCTGCCTTGGTTGTTGACTCTGATTGTCTGAGAACTTTCAAACAGTTGAGGATGTTCTGGGTAATGTGTTGTTTGATTTCTTTTAGCCCGATCTGCAGCTGCATTCAAGTTTTAAAAATATTCATTTGCAATAGTTTGATTCCTTCATGGGATCATAGACTGTTTGGGCTGGTCCCATCATGGGAAAGAGTCCTGCCTTCTCCTGTATGCATGGATTATGTGGATAGGATGAATGTACTGTTTTTTTCTCTGTGAGGACAAGCCAATCTTTTTCAATCTATTGTCTTGCATATAGCTTTTGTTTATTGAAGCAAGCAACGCGCACAATTTCATATTTATTTGTAGTAATTTAATAGCTGCTTGTACCCTGGTAATACTGGCGTGTGTGGCTTTACCGGCCTCCCTGGCTTCGTCTGATCTGACTTGGAGGTCTGCAGGAGCCGATGGGGAGCTGCACGGGTTAGAAACTGAAGTGAGAGGCTGACACGGTTGGCTCAGTTTTTATTTTGCCGCCCATGCTTCAAGTTCTCTAGTCTAGAACTTGGTGATTTTATTTTTGGCTTTGAGAATAGCAGAATTTTCACTCAAGATCAGGATTAATTCAAAATAGGATTTTGAAAGACATTTCCACTTATGATTGGGATGTTGAATATTTGGGTTTGTCAATTGAAGATTGTTATGAAATCTTATAGTCTGTTTTATCACAGCTGGTCCGAGATTATATCCCATATGTGTTGGTCCAGGAAGGGTTTAATGCTTTGCAATGGCTGCTGAACAGCAGGTAAATTGCTCACCACATCGATGACGCAAGAACACCTCAGTGTTCAGGTTCTGGCATCTGTTTTAAAAGCAGTTTCATGAAGACAATTGGCACTGCAAGAATCATTTATAATTGGGTCGTACGCTGTATATGCAGCATTTTATTTATAGCTTGATTAAGCTGCCAGTAATTTCAGTCATTTATTCTTGCAACCACAGGCAGGGGTTGAAACTTTTATCCTCCTTGCTACACATCTGATTTCTTACCTTTGTTTCTTACCTTTGCAGCCCCCCGAGGGCTCAGCATACCCGGTCGTCGGGTGCACCAAGCCAGGAGAGGCCTGAAAAGCCATGCGCACCAGCACCCTCAAGGACTCTGCAGAACAACAAACGGGAAGATGCTGGAAGGGATGCGCACTATTGGCTTTCAGAAAAAACACCTGTATGAGAAACACTAAGCACAACTACAACCCAGCAAAAAACTTTGAAAACAAAAAAATACATACATATACATAAATAATAAATATATAAAGAACAATCAGAAACAAACAACAGGACGAATCACACCACAAACTCACCATCATGACTGGGAACACAACAAGGCCCTAGAACTCGAACCTTTTCCCCAAACAGTCATCCAATCTAGTTTTAAAAGCAGAAATGTTAGACGATTCAACAATAGCAGCAGGCAGCTCATTCCATAACCTAATGCATCGAACATTAAAAAGCCTACCCGCCACATCCACAGAGCAGCAGGGCACCAAGATTTTGTGCAGATGTCCCCACGTCCGACCATCCAGCAACCTTTGGAACGGAATGGACAAATCAAAACCCTCTGTGTCATAACACAGAATTCTCCAATACTTTATGAGGTCACTTCTCAGTCACCTGCCTTTGATTGAGAACAAATTGAGAGCTATCAGCCTGCCATGGTAGGATATCAGACAGACCATGCACCTATTTGGTACACCTCCTCTGAACAGACTGAAGCAACTTCACATCCTGGGCATAACCTAAATTCCACATACAGGAGCAGTAATCAAGAATAGGCCTGACATTGGTCACAATAGTGTGACCATAAAATTGGGGTTTCTGTTCTCTGTCAGCCTAAGCAAATCACTACCAAGACCAGCAGCTCGTCTCACTACTTCTCTGACATGGCCATATAACTTAAGACCAACATCCACATCAAGTCTCAAATCATGCTGAACTTAGACAAACTCCAAACAAGCCCCCCCCAAAGAGTGTAAACAGCCTTTGCATCAAGACCAGTCCATCCAGCAAAACGTCTTCTAAAACATAAAACAATACACTTGGTAGAGTTCAGAGACAAATTCCATAAAAATGCAGTCCAGAATACTTTGTCAAGGTCTCCTTGCAAAGCAGACACACCACCAAACTTATGCACCAAACTTAGATACAAGGTAGTCCATTAAAAAATCAACATTTATATGAAAGAGGACTTGACCCAGGACTGAGCCCTGTGGAACCCCACTCAAAACATCCCATGGCTCACTTTTCACTCCATCAACGCCAACACACATTATTCGAGAATTGAGAAAACCACTAACCCACCTCAAACAATCTCAGAAACTCAAAGAGCCTTCAACTTTGGAAGCAAAATGTGATGGCGAACAACATCAAATGCTTTTGAAAAATTAAGCATGACCATATCTACAACCAAGCTGGCATCAACAGACCTAACTACATCCACAGCAGCCACAATCCTCCCCATCAACTTGCAACTAACAGAAGCAAGACAAACTGGACAGTAGTTAAGGGGATCATATCTAGATTTACTTTAAAAAATTGAAATAACCTATGAACTCTTCCATGCATCAGGGAGCATTCCACTCTGAAGAGAAAGAGTAAAGATTATAAAGAGAGGCTGTGTCAGTTGCACAGCACACTCCATCAGCAACTTTGGGTGAAGTCCATCCATGCTATTGCCAAACTAACATTGAGCCCCGACAGAACGTCAGGGACATTACAAGACCTTGTGGCAAACTCAATCATTTAACCATCAAACAACTGAGAAGGAGCAGGATTGGGCGGTACATCTACTCTTTATACACCAGAGAAGGCAGACGACAAGAGCTCAGCCATCTCTAGCGGATCGTAAACCAACTGTCCACCTGCATCACAAAGTGGTCCAACACCAAGACAGCCCTTCTTCTTCCTTTGTATGTAAGCATAGAATAGCTTTGGGGAGTCACTTTACCACTGTATAAGGTATTCCTTGTACTGAGATCAGCTGAATAAAACATGATTTCGAAATTGACAGTGGAGATCATGAATGATAGCTAGTGACTAAAGTATTTTGGCCATTCCAACCAAACCTCTTTCTTGAAATCTTGTATCAATCCACCAGATGCTCTTCTCACCTTCAGCCCATGATTATGGAAGAGGCCCAACAGACCACAGTACCCAAGCCTCTTCAACAAGAGGAACAGATAATTCTAGCAGTTTCCTCAGCTTAGTGAGAAACACACTATATGCCTCGCAAATATCCAGGTAGACAAATTCAAGAGGCTAATCAATTCTCAACAGTGATTCGGAATAGGCTTCCAGGAATTTGCAAACAAATAATCACAAATGACAGGCAAGTGAGAACACCTTGGAGAAAAGGAGCAAAAACTTCAACATCTCCAACACGATCTGGTTCGCTAGTCAAAAATAAATCCAGAATGTTGCCGGACAAAAAAAAAATTAGACTCCCTCACCCACTGATGCAAACCACAAGTGGCAAAACAATCCCACCTCTGCAGCCCCACACAGCCCCACCAAAAGGGCAATGCAGGCATTGGAGGCAGTAAGCCTTGGCGCGCCAGTAATCAAACAGAACAACATGGCACAAAAACTGCAGCAAGACACTGGTTGGAATATGCTTAATAGGTGGAGGGAGAATAACACTGAAGTCAGTCAACAATTGAACACGACTGGCAGGAACACAAATAAAAAATTCAAATCAAAAATCCATTGAGTTCAGCAAAACTCGTACAACACCTCCCCCAACTTCCCAGCCAAGGCCCTCTTGAAGCCGCATAGGGAATCACACTGAACCACATAAGCGGGCAGTCGGTTCCAGACCTGCACACAGAAAGAATAAAAGCATCAGCATTCATAGTCCGTCTGACAACAAGGAACCACCAGCTTGGAAAAATGCCCATGTGTACCAATATCCGGAGCTCTCTCAAACAGAGTAGACAAACCTGAATCCACAGAACAATGAAAAATCTTCCAACACTTCCCCAGATCAAAACGCAACAAGCTCCCCATCACAGAAAACAACTACAAAGCTCTGAGCTACTCACCATAGTCCACTCCACCCAGCCCATCAATCTCCCTAGTCCACCTCCTCTGCACAGACTCCAACAGTCTCAGATCCCCTGAATACCCCACATTCCACACACATAAGCAGTAGTCCAAGATGGGTCTTATACGAGTAATAGACAAAGAGACCATGAAAACAGAACTCCTATTGACAGTAGAGCGGAGCAGACTGGTCGCCAGAGTGGAAGCCTTTCTTACAACACTCTTCACCTGGAGATGGAACCGCAGCCTTGTGTCAACAAGCACTCCCAAGTCCCTGAAGGAATCGACAAGCTCAAGTACCACACCATTCAAATTATAAGCAATTCTATCATCAATCTGCTCCAATTCAAGACAGCCCCTGTAGAAATGCATAAAGACACACTTCTCAATGTTCAACAAAAAATTCCATGACAACAACAGACTGCATTAAGTTCAGATCCCTCTGCAAGGAAGACACACCCAGGCGAACTGCTTATACATCGCGGGAGAATCTCAAATAAAGTTTGAAGTCGTCAGCAAAGGCCTCCCACTCACAAGTTACACCAGCTGCAACATGATTCACATATAGCAGGAACAAGAGCGGACCCAGCAAGGACCCCTGGGGAACACCACTTGTCATCTCCCTAAATTCGCTGACAACTCCCCCCACAGAAAAACACATTCACCTCCCAATCAGGAAACAACGAATCCAGTCCAACAACTCTCCAGGAATACCCACACATCTCAACTGGTCTAACAAAACGAAGTGATAGGCTGCATCATTTGCCTTTGAAAAATCCAGGAAGCCCACATCAGCAAACATCCCTTTGTCCTCCAAATCAGCAATATTGCCATAAGTTAGCATAAGTTGATCGTCTGTGCTCCTTCACACCCTGAAACCATTTTGGCCATTAGACAAAATGCCAGAATTTTTCAGAAAAAACATTACCTGTGACACAATAACTCCTCCAGCGCCTTACAACAAACAAAAGTGAGACTCACAGGATGATAATTGAGAGGATTAATTCTTGAACCAGACTTCAATAAAGGCTTCAGGCAAAACACCCTGGCTTAATGATACCGAAAAAGACACTAGGCCGCATCCCCCAAAAAGGGGGGAGGCCGACGGCAAGGCACACCTCACACCCCCATACGCTCACACTCACACAACTTAGCCCTTTTGTGCTAAAGGGTCCAGCCGGTATTCCCTCAACATACACTCTGGGTCACGAGTGCAGTTCAAGGATCCGTCGTCAGGAGCAGGGCCCGGCAGTGTTCACTGGTTTACCCCCGCTGCGTCATAATGGCCGCCTCCCCCAACCCACGACCATCCCGGCAACGGGATGCCAAGGGCGGGTAAACATTCTCCACTCACGCCTGTTCATTGCACGATCTATCGCCACCTCCACATTCATGTCTCTCTATCCCAACGTCTGCTTCACACCATCCATCCACCCACACTTTGGTCTACCTCTAGGCCTGCGATCACTCGCCTCCGCATTCATCACCCTTTTCACCAATCTCCCTTCATCCATCCTCTCCATGCGCCCGAACCATCTCAGCACACGCGAATCCACTCTGTCCTCCAACTTCTTCACCATCCCTGTTCTGATTCGAATCACGTCGTTGGTGATCCGGTCTCTCAGCGTTACTCCAGCCATACTCCTCAGACATTTCATCTCAAAAACATTCAACCTTCATCTCTCCTCTGCTCTCACCCCCAAGTCTCAGCTCCGTAGAGCATAGTTGAAACAACAACACCCTCATACAGCCCTCTCTTTGCTTCCATCCCCAACGTGCTAAAGCTCATTACACTCTCCAGTGCACACAAACCGTACATCCCTCCTTCACTCGCGCCTTCACTTCAGTTTCCACAAGTTCAGTTATCTCCACATGGGAGCCCAGATACTTCAAACACTAAACTTCCTCCAAGAGCTCGCCATTTAGGGTGACACTAATTTTGCTCGCATCGACAGTCCTCGAGCATCTCATTACTTCACTTTTACCCACATTCACTCGAAACTTCCTCCTCTCACACAATCTACCCTACTCAGACACTAGCCTACATAGCTTCTCCTCTGAATCCGCAACCAGGGCCGTATCATCCGCAAATAGCAACTGGCTCAACTGCCAACTCCGCCCATTCGCTTCCTAGGGTTCCAAGTCACGACCCAGCACACTCGCGTGCACCTCCCTGACCACTCCATCCATATAGAGGTTGAACAGCCAGGGAGACATCACGCGGTCTTGTCTCAGTTCAACTTTTCTGTAAACCAATCACTCACCATGCTCCCCACTCGACACATGCTTGGCTGTCAGCATAGAAACTCGGCACTGCTTCCAACAGATGTCCGCCCACTCCATACAAACGCAACACCCTCCACAGCGCTTCCCTGTCAATCCTGTCGTATGCCTTCTCCCGATCCATGAAGACCCAGAACACATCCTTTCCTTTGGCAAGGTCCTTCTCACAGACTTGTCTCACTGCAAAAATCTGACCGGTACACCCTCTACCACTACTGAAGCCACACTGTTCCTCTCCAATTGCGAAGTCAGTTCAGTTTCTAATCCTTTTGATCAGCACTCTCCCGTACAACTTACCAACTACACATACCAGACCGATACCTCTCTAGTTGTGACATTCATTTTTATCTCCTTTATCTTTATATAACGGAACAAAGCAGGCACTGCGCCACTCAATCAGTACCAAGCCTGCCACAAAACACAAGTTCAGTAATCTCACCAACCATTCGACAATCGTTACTCCACCCTTCTTAAGGCACTCGGTCGCATCGCCATTCAAACCAGGGGCTTCCCTTGCTTTCATCACGTCCACCGCCTCCTGTACCTCTTCCCTGGTAATGTCCGCAACAAGTCTTTCTCCCAAAACTGGCATCCGAGCACCACAACCCACAGCAACAATGTCAGCCACTCTGTCATCCTCAACAACTCATCAAAATACTCGACCCACCTCTTCAGTACATCACCACTTTACAACAACAACTGGCCGTTTTCATCTTCCACCACTTCCTCCTTTCCGGTCTCTTCCTTTCTCACCCTCTTTACCTCTTTCCAGACCATCTTTGTGTTCTTCACAAAATTCTAGCACAATCGTCTGCCCCACCTGGCACCAACGTCCCTTCTGGCTCTCCTCACCACCCGCTTCACCTCGTTTCTCATCTCTTTGTAGCTTTCATAAGCCACCTCTGACATCACCTGCAACAACTTCTCAAGCGCTCCACTTTTCCGCGCCACCGCCAGTTTGACCTCCTCGTTCCACCACTCGCAGCTTTCCCTTCTGCCCCCGACCAAACGGTGCGCACCACACACCTTCTTCGCATGTCTCAGCAACGCATCCCTTAACGTCTCCCATTCTTCCTTCACATCTCTCAGGTCCTGTCCTCTCACGTTGTCATATTCTTCCTTCAACGTCTGCTGGAACTCCTCGGCTCTACTTTTTACATCCAGTCCACTCACTTTCACTACCTCTCTTACTCCTTCCACTCGTTTGTTGCCCTTCCACTTCTGCTCCACTCTTAATCTACCTTCCATCAGCAGATGATCAGACACTCCTCCACCCTCCTCTCTCAACACCCGCAAATCCAACAGCCTCCCCACCACTTTCCTCAATATCAGCACAAAATCCATCAGTGCTCTCTCCACCATTGCACCATGAGCCATCCTTACCCATGTGTACTTGTGAATATCTCGCTTCTTGAACAAACTGTTCCCGACCACCAACTCCTGTTCCATACACAGACCTATCAGATTTTCTCTGTCATTTCTACCGATACGCGTTACTGAGATGGTTCGCGTGTACTGAGATGGTTCGGGCACATGGAGAAGATGGATGAAGGGAGATTGGTGAAAAGGGTGATGAATGCGGAGGCGAGTGGTCGCAGGCCTAGAGGTAGACCGAAGTTTGGGTGGATGGATGGTCTG
>SDVV010004903.1:0-19729 GCA_016164225.1 Gammarus roeselii | reverse complement strand
AGAGTAGTTTTGGCTGCAGATCCGTAGACAACGGCTTAGTAGTCCATGCGTGATCGTATTATTGCTCTGAACAAAGTCATTCCAGTGTCCATGTCGGACCCGAACTTCAGGGATGTTACCGATTGGATAAATCCCGTCGACTTTTTGCATCGAGTCGCCAGGGCTGCAATGTGGGGTCGCCACGTGAGTTTAAGGTCCCACACAAGACCCAGGAATTTGATCGTTTCTTCGTTTACTAGAGGGGTGTTGTGCAGCGTTAGGGCTGGTTTCAGGTGTAAACCGGGCACAAGGGTAAAGTGCATGCTTTTAGTTTAAGAGGGTGAGAATCTGAATCCGTTTAGGGAAGCCCAGTTCCCGACTAGGTTTAGGCACTTCTGGAGTTCATGTTGAATTGTTATGAGGCTGGGGTGTCTGTAGCTTATTTGTAGATCGTCCACGTATAGCGATGAGAGCAGTCTTCCGTCTCTGGGAAGAATGTCGGCTAACTGATCGATTTTGAGGATAAAGAGTGACACAGAGGACGCTTCCTTGCGGAACGCCCATTTTTTTGCGGATATGACAGAGACTGAGTGTCGCCAACCTTGACCCTGAAGGTGCAATTTTGTAGAAATTGGTGGATGAAAAGTGGTAGCCGACCTCTCAAACCTTTACGGTGGAGATCCTTCATGATCCCGTATTTCGACGTAGTGTCGTATGCTTTTTCAGTGTCGAAAAATATGGAAACCACATGTTCTCTTCGAACGAAGGCCGTTCTAATGTCTGATTCTAATCGTACGAGGTGGTCCGTTGTGGAGTGGCGCTTACGGCCACCGTACTGGATGTTGTTAAGGCCTACATGCATTTCAAAGTAGTCGACTAGGCGTGAGTTTATCATTCTTTCCATGGTCTTAAATAGGACGCTAGTTAGGGCAATGGGACGATAGTTATGTGGGTCGCTGTGACATTTTCCGGGTTTGGGTATCGGGATAGTTACGGATTCCCGCCATTGGTTGGGAAAGAATGAATTTGAATACAGCGTATTGAACACATTTAGGTGCTGGAGAGCGTTGTCAGGAAGGTGTTTGATCATGTTGATGTGCCTTGGGTCCGGCCCGGGTGAGGTTTCACGAGTGTGGTCAATTGCATATTGTAGTTCATGGATGGAGAAAGGTTTGTTGTAGAATTCTTCATTTGTGGAAGTGAAATCGATATGCTCACTTTCTCTTAGGATCTTCTCCTGTTGGAAAGAAGCCGTATAATTTGTTGATTGTGATATTTGGCTGAAAGTCTGAGCTAGTTTGTCCGCGATGTCCGCGTATGAAGAATAGACAGTGTTTCCATCTGACAGTATGTGGATAGGTCGCTCGGGGGCGACCTTGGATAAGTCTGATTTTTCCCCACACTTGGGAAAGAGGGGTGTTTCGATTGATTGTATTAACTAGTTTTTCGCTTTTTCTCCACGCTAAGTTTGCGGCACACGGCAGCTTCCCTTTCCAGGCTACTCGGTTCCTGGGGGAACGTGCGCACGTCGGTGGGTTACCAGGACTCGGGCAGTGCGCTAGTCGTGGCTCCTCCATCGCAGGAGAAGCTGGGGTTGAGCAACAAGCTTTCCGTCTCGCTCGTTTCCAGGCGGCTATGTCACCTCCTTCGTTTGTTCTCACCTCTTCCATATCCGAATGATTGATTAGTTAACTCATTGTTCCGTCGAAATCTTCAGTAAGCCAGCGGCCTGAATTCCCTTCCAGTAGGAGCGATTCGAAAAGGCATTTTAGCTGCGCTACCTATCGCTCTCAGGTTCTCCTAGTTCGTCGAAATCATAGAGATACAGACACTCGGCCGCATTCCTCAGAAAGGGGGGTGGCCGCCGGCAAGGCGCACCTCACACCCTCATACGCTCACAATCACACAATTTAGCCCTTACGTGCTAAAGGGTCCAGCCGGTAACCCCGCAACATACAGTCCGGGTCACGAGTGCAGTCCGAGGATCCGTTGTCAGCAGCGGGGCCCGACAGTTTTCACTGGTTCACCCCCGCCGCGTCATGATGGCCGCCTCCCCCCCCTCCCCCCCCACCCACGACCATCCGACAATAGGATGCCAAGGGCGGGAAAGCTCATCAGAGCAACGTCAAAATCAACCATTCACAACCATTCTCCACTCACGCCTGTTCATTGCACGCTCTCTCGCTACTTCCACATTCATGTCTCTCCTTCCTAACGCCTGCTTCACGCCATCCATCCACCAAAGCTTCTGTCTACCTCTAAGCATGCGACCCCTCGCCTCCGCATTCATCACCCTTTTCCCTAATCTCCCTACGTCCATCCCCTCCATGTGCCCGAACCATCTCAGAACACGCGAATCCACTCTGTCCTCCAACTTCTTCATCATCCCTGTTCTGATTCGAACCACGTCGTTGGTGATCCGGTCTCACAGCGTTACTCAAACCATGCTCCTCAAACATTTCATCTCAAAAACATTCAACCTTCTTCTCTCCTCTGCTCTCACCCAAGTCTCAGCTCCGTAGAGCACAGTTAGGACAACAACACCCTCATACAGCCCTCTCTTTGCTTCCATCCCCAACGTCCTACAGCTCAATACACTCTTCAGTGCACCCAACACTTTACACCCCTCCTTCACTCGCGCCTTCACTTCAGTTTCCACTAGTTCAGTTATCTCCACATGAAAGCCCAGATATATAAAACACTGAACTTCCTCTAAGAGCTCACCATTTAGGGGGACAATAATTTCGCTCGCATCGACAGTTCTCGAGCATCTCATTACTTTACTCTTACCCACGTTCACTCGAAGGTTCCTCCTCTCACACCCTCTACCAAACTCAGACGCTAGCCTACATAGCTTCTCCTTTGAATCCGCAACCAGGGCCGTATCATCAGCAAATAGCAATTAGCTCAACTGCAAACTGCGCCCTTTCGCTTCCAACAGTTCCAAGCCACGACCCAGCACACTCGCGTTCACCTCCCTGACCACTCCATTCATATAGAGGTTGAACAGCAGTTTGCAACACATCATTTCCCTTGGCAAGGTACTCCTCACAGACCTGTCTCACTGCAAAAATCTGATGAGCACACTCTCTACCACTCCTAAAGCCACACTGTTCCTCTCCAATTACGCAGTCCTAACATGCCTATAATTCCTTTGGATCAGCACTCTCCAGTACAACTTACCAGCCGAACATAACAGACTGATACCTCTCGAGTTGCAGCATTCATTTTCATCTCCTTTGGCCTTACATAGCAGAACAATGCAGGCACTGCGCAACTCAATCGGTACCACGCCTGCCACAAAACACAAGTTCAGTAACCGCACCAACCATTCGACAATCGTTACTCCGCCCTTTTTCAGGCACTCTGTCGCAACGCCATCAAAACCAGGGGCTTCCCCTGCTTTCATCACCGCCACCGCCTTCTGCACCTCTTGCCTGGTAATGTCCGCAACAAGTCTTTCTCCCAAAACTGACATCCGAGTTCCACCACCCACAGCAACAATGTCAGCCTCTCTGTCATTCTCAACATTCAACAACTCATAAAAATACTCGGCCCACCTCTTCCGGACATCACCACTTTCCAACAACAACTGGCCGTCTTCATCTTTCACCACTTCCTTCTTTCCGGTCTCGCATTTTCTCACCCTTTTCACCTCCTTCCAGAACATCTAATTTTTCTCCTCAAAATTCTGGCACAACCGTCTACCCCACCTGGCATCAGCGTCTCTTTTGGCTTTCCTCACTACCCGCTTCACTCCGTTTCTCCTCTCTTTGTAGCTTTCATAAGCCACCACCGACTTTACCTGCAACCACTCCTCAAACGCTCCTCTTATCCGTGCCACCGCCAGTTAAACCTCCTCGTTCCACCGCTCGCAACCTTTCCTTCTGCACCCGCCCACACGGCGCCACCACACACCTTCTTCGCACATCTCAGCAACGCATCTCTAAACGTCTCCCATTCTTCCTTCACATCTCTCAGGTCCTGTCCTCTCACGTTGTCATATTCTTCTCTCAACGCCTGCTGGAACTACTAGGCTCTACTTCTCACATTCAGTCCACTTCCTTTCACTACCTCTCTTCCTCCTCCCACTCTTTTGTTGCCCTTCCACCTTTGCTCCCCTCCCAATCTAGCTTCCACCAGCAGATGGTCAGACACTCAATCCACAACCCTTCCCTCTCAACACCCGCACATCCAGCAACCTCCCCACCACTCTCCTCGATATCAGCACAAAATCCATCAGCGCTCTTTTCACCACTGCACCACGGGCCATCCTTACCCACGTGTACTTGTGGATATCTCGCTTCTTGAACAAACTGTTCCCGACCCCCAGCTCCTGCTCCGTACACAGGTTATCAGGTTTTCTTCACTTGCATTTCTACCGGAAACGCCATACCTTCCTATCACATTCTCCACCACTACATCTCCAACTCTCACATTAAGGTCACCCAGTGCAACTACATTGAAATTACCTCCAAAACTCTCAATAAACTCACTCAGGTCAGTCCAGAATTGCTCTCTCAATTCTTCACTCCTCTCGCTGCCAGGTCCGTAAGCACTCACAAATGCCCATCTTTCTACGCCTAACTTAACTTTCACCCACATCAATCTTGAGGACAACTCCTTCCATTCGGTAGCGCTACGAGCCAACCGATCACTTAATATCAAGACCACACCTTCTCGTGCCTAACCTTCCTCCACACCAGACTTTCTTCCACTTACCACACCAAACTCACATTCGCCCTTACCTTTCAATTTCGTCTCACTCAGCGCCAACACATCTAACTTCCTCCTCACGAACATCTCATCAATCTCTCTCCTCTTTACCTCATTCGTACTACAGCCACGCACATTCAGCGACCCTAACAATAGGGTTCGGAGAGGCGTCTTGCCGTCTTTGAGGAATGATTTTACAGAGAACGAGAATTCTAGCTCCTTCATAGATTATGGGTTGTCCAATAAAATCTTACCTATAATGCGGGACATTGGCAAATGTTATTTTTCTGCCCTTAAGATTACAATTCTCACTCCTTCAAATCCTCTTCAACACAGTCCGTCATATCGAGTCGTACCACTAACTAGCTGGATGACTGATGATACAGGCTCTTTTCGGCCGTGACACAGACTTCGGGTAGTTTTGCTCGCGCCATCCGCCGGCCTACAAAACCTGTGGTCTATAGGCCCAGCGCTGGTTAGAACTGGCAGAGTAATATCTCCTTCCCGCGAGGCTCAATGGAATTTTCCAGAGGTAACTAAAGATAAGGGCAACCAGAATAAAAAAATCTAGGTATCTCTGCTGCCTTCTGGTAGGTATGCAATGTTGATCCTGGATCATGGCTCCTGCCGAGTAATAGTGAGGAGACCTAATAGCATTTGGTCAACAGGCCAAAGTGCTTACCCTTAACAAGGCGATGTAGATAACGCATTTAGCAACAACGCGGTACATTCTCCGTCTTCTTGAAATATTTTTTCCCCAGTATTTTTTTCGTAGAGTTTTAGTCATATTGAACATCATTTTTACCAGAAAGAATTGGCTACAATATTTGCAATAGCCATTTGATGCAAATAGTTGTAATAGTAGTTTATACTGATTTCCACCGGAGCCTAAACGCGAAGTCAATTAATGAGCGCGACGCTAAGTCGACCGACATAACACACTCATCAGTGAACAACGACCTCTACGGCAACGTACTGAAACGTGTCCCTAACCACTGCAAGACTTACCGTTTAGGTTGAGGAATATAACGGGTATGTGTGCCTCTTTGCCAACAGGAGGCGTCCAGTCTGCGGGGGCGCCAGGGATGTTGGAGCCTGCAGGAGGCACCTGCACGGCGTTCTGCTCCTCCGTAAGCGCCACTAACTGCTCCACCAGCGACTGCTCGCGCTCCTCTTCCAGGCTGCTCTGCTCCGTACCAGTCTTGCTCATAACCTTCTGCAGCTGTAAGTGGCAAGCAGTTGAAGAGTTAGTTGCAACCAGGGTCTTTGGAAAAAAACTTTGGGCTATTGAAGAAAGCAAGTTTCATGTATCGTCAACATCGTGTATTTAAATTTCTAGTGTATTATTTCGATCGCGAACATGATTTTCATACAGGTAGCAGAATACATAACTGCACGTTGATGCACTCGATTGAATTAGATTATAGTGACACGGATTTCTAGGGTACTGGGGTTAATGTCCAGATTAGATGAGAGTGACAAGGATTTCTGGTGAAATGAGGTCATGTCCTCCTGGCACACTAATCGTTATCCGTCAAACCAGCAACTAGTGCCACATCAGTCACCGACCAGTTATCTCCTGTCTTGGGGTTTGTTTTAGCTTATGGCATGCTCAAGTCGCTAATTGTAGGGGAGGTCAAAAAAGTCTTTAATTCGAAATAAATAAGGAGCAGTGATTCACCGAGATGGAGGGATCCATCGGCAGGTAAGACAAATTCATTACAAGTTAGATTGATAATCTCGAACGGATCTCTTTTCCATTTTCGTGCACACGGATCAAGAAATCAGAGATGACCACAGTGAAGTTACCACATCAAAACTGAAAAAGGAACATGAAATTGACAGTAGATCTCATAAAAATATACAGTTACAGTCACTAGGCCGATATCACCCCGCATGGGGGGTGGCCGACGGCAAGACGTACCTCACACACTCATACACTCACACTCACACACCTTAGCCCTTTTGCGCAAGAGGGTCCGACCGGGAACGCCGCAACACACCCTCCGGGTCATGAGTGCGGTTCGAGGTCAATGTCGGCAGCAGGGTCCGACAGTGTGGATGGTTTACCCCTACAGCGTCATGATGCCCGCCCCCCCTCCACCCGCCCATGACTATCCCGTCTCTTAACGATGTGCCTAGGGCGGGAACGCACATCAGGGCAGCGTCAAAACTCATCCGTTCACAATCATTCTCCACTCACGCCTATACCGTGCACGCTCTCTCGCTAAATACTAAAAATAGATCTCAATTCTATTAATTTACTTATTACAGACGCAAGGCCAAATATCCCAGCAAGAAGGAGGGCGACGGCAAGGCGCACCTCACACTCCGCTCACACACATATCAAAACTTAGCCTTCTAGCGCTAAACGGTCCGGCCAGGACGCCGTGACACAAATAACAGGTCAGGAGTGAGGTCAGAGATAAACCTCAGCAGTGAGGGACAGTTTCCACTAGTTTACTACTCATTCATAATCACCGGGCTCCCTCCACTCACGTTTATCCCGTTTCTAAACGAGATGGATAAGGCAGAAAAGTGTAGCAGGGCCGCGTCAAAATCTATCCATTCACAATCATTCTCCACTCACGCTAAACAATTGTACGCTTTCTCGCTACCACCAATGATGTCTCTCCTCCATAAAGCCTGCATCAAACAGTCCATGCCTACCTCCCTTTTAAGCACCTTTTCCCCCAATCTCGCAACATTCATCCTCAACATGTGTCCAAACTACCTCAACACACGTGAACCTATTCTATCCTCCAACTTCGTCACCATCCCCGTCCTAATTCGAACAACGTTATTGCTGATCCTATCTCTCTGAAACATTCATGACCCTCGAAGACGTTTAACCTTCTCTCTTTTGCCCTCGCCCCCTACGTCTTGGACTTGCAGAGCGCAGTTGGAACAACTGCCCCCTCATAACATCCCCAACATGCACATGTCTGTGGGCATCAGTTTTTCGGTCCTACGCCGGTAGTGGCTCCTCCACCGCAGAAGGAGCTAAAGCGAAGCAAGAAGAACAACAACCCCCTCATACAAGCATCTCTGATTCTTAAGTCAATGTCTTGCAGTTCATTACACTCTAATTATATTTAACACTTTATATCCCTGCTTTCACAGTTTTTTCCCGTTTCCAAAAGTGCTCTATTATCCACATTAGAGTCAATGTAGTCAAAACATCAAACTTCCTTCGATAACCGATACCCATAGCATCGTAATTTTCGTCGAACATCTGAATACTTTACTTTTTACTACATTAATTTGCAGATAAAACTCTTCCTCAGAATTTGCCACCAGTACCGCATCATTCGCTAACAGCAACTGACTAAACAGTCAACTTCGATCCCCTGCTCCTATCAACTCTAAATCAAGCCCAAATACACTCGTGTTAACCTTTATCACCTCTCCGTCCATGTCGAGATTGAATCGCCAGGAAGACATAACGCAGCCTCGTCTCAGTACAACTTTCACTGGAAACCAAGCACTCGCCTCGCTCCCCCCTCTGACTCATGCTCTGATTCCAGCATAGAAACTCTGGATCGCTCTGAAAAAAATTTCGTCCACTCTAAACAAACGCAAGAACCTCCGCAACGCCTCCCTGTCGACCTTATCGTGGGCCTTCTCTAGGCCCATGAAGGGCCAGAATACATTGCCTTTGCAAGGTCTCACAAATTTGTATCACTGCACAAATCTGATCTGCACACCCTATACCACTCTTAAAGCCACACTCTTCCTCGCCTATCGCACTATCCCTACGGTCTCTAATCTTAATTTGCTCTCTCCTGTACAACTTACGTATGACACACAACAAACAGTTGTTGAGTTGCTGCATTCATTTTAATCTCCTTTGTCTTTATACGGCGAAACAGTGCAGGCACCACACCACTCAATCGGCACGAGGCGTCGACACAAAACACAGATTTAATACTCAACAATCACTCGACAATCGTTAGTCCACCCTTCTTAAGGCACTCAGTCGCAACGCTGTCCAAACCAGGGGTCTTTCCCTGCATTAATTTCTTCTGCCTCCTCCTGTATCTCTACCTTAGTAACCCGCAACCATTCTTGCTTATAAAACCGACATCCGTGCACCACCACACACAGCGACTATGTCAGCCTTTCTGACATCCTCAAAGTTCAACTACTCAAAATTCTCAGCTAACCGTTGCCGTACATTTTCTTCCACCAACAACAACCGCCCGTTCACATCTTTCACCACCTTTTCCTGCATTCCTCCTAAAACAATGCAAAGTAATTCTGATGGATAGGGTTGGCCTACGCCAAAACAACGACCCAACGAAAATCAGTGCATGGTACATAGCCCTGACTAAGAACCCCATGCAAGTTTTAGTTCGTATTATTTGATATTGGTGTTATAAATATAACTCTCACACCAAAATACCCTAACACGGATATTCGGAAGGGCGTTCGTTGTATGGGTTGCCAAATGGAGCTGCAATAACACAAGCAATATCTGCTTTCGATCGTATCTGCGTAAGTATTTTCTATCTTCAGTGAGAAAGTTCTCGGAACTATTTGAACCTACAAATTCATGTTCACAAGCATTGGTTTGAATAGTGGACAACTAAGGAGGATCGACTGGCTGAACCTTTGAGAAGACATCAGCAATGCGAAAAGAACGTTCGAAAAAAATCAACAGTGCATGGTTATCAGCAAACTAGAGACGGGTGCATAATTGGTTAGAAATTGACATCGGCGAGGCCGAGAACATGCCAGTCACCCTGCGCCTGCTGGTCAACTGATGACGTCACAACGGGACGGCTACAAACAAGGGAATGCTAGCGAATAAAATTACAATCGGAATGCAACTTTTCTGCATCTCATTGATATAACTCGGGGATTGGGACAAAACAAATCCCCTCCTATTAGAAGTTGATACGTACGATAGGTCTCGGTATTTTCAGTGCGGATTGATAAATGACAGCCCACATTTATTAGAACGTTCGCCAAAATTCTGTTCCGTAGGAGACAACTTTTTGATCTTTTATCAACAAACGATCAGGATACCAACAAGAAAACCTCTAGACTACATGCATAGCCATTCTATAACACAGAACACTCAAGAGAGTTCCATAAAGATAAGACGCAGATAGGCAGTATTGCACAGCCGAGAGATGCAATTACCTAGCAATATATTTGGTGTGTATTAGTCTGGCCCACAAAGGTCATCACAGGACAAGATGAGAAATATTACAATACTACTGTAATATAACACTGCCATACCAAAGCATTAGACTCGGCATGGCTTCTCTGGATCCACATCTCCTGCAACTGAAGGAAGCAAATCGACCAGCCAAAAGGAGACAGCATAAAGAATAAATCCTACTCCGACAGTAGAAACATTGACAGGGAGGCGAGAAAATATTTTGCAAATGTAAATGAGCAATGATGTGAGCAGTGTATCTCGCTTGCACAAGGTATCGTCTCAAAACATCAAGTTTCAAATATACGCAACCATAATAAGCAAGGGATATTTACAAAAAGTACCCATGTCTGCTATTCATGATAAAAGGTTAGACATGTCCACATTGAAATATCTACCTGTTGGTGTAGGTAAGTCCTCCTCCTGAGTAATGCCTTGGTCCACTTCTGCTTGAGGACAGACAGGTCCTCCTCGGAGTAAGAGTCCAGCTGCCGCTGGCATTTGAGCCTGACGCTCACTGATCCTATGGAGACGCTCGAGATGCTCTGTGCAAAAGGATAGAGTGGAATAACAACCGCTCAACACGCAATCGTAGAGCTATGGTAACTGAGGGGGTAAAACTTGTGATTGGTAGCTAGCAGCGCACCTAGCTATGGAACAGGCAGAAGGGTAATGCAAGTAAATGAAACTCATAATATTAGTCCGTAAATGACGCAGTCCTAAAAAAAATCAACGATTTATATAATTCAGAACCTTCCAAACTGAGAGTAAAAAAGTTGCAGCAATAACGAAAAATGACTGGCATACCTGTTCAAGTAGTAGAGCGTTCTCACCTGACAAATTATAGGCAGTGTACCAGAGTTGGGCACGGGCTTAACTTTGCAGAGTATACGTCTCTGCTGTCCCTGCCGCAGCTGGTACACGCCCCCCGTCAGCACGTCGCGCTGGGGTGTCACCTCTACACTCTCGTAGCCGCCGCTGTCTCCCAGCTCCTGAACCTCTACCCAAAACTCCACCTTGCGGGTCACTTCGCTCCACCTGCAGCATGTGAAACAAAACATTATTCCAGTGTTTGTTCCCTTAGGAAACTGAAGTCAGATGGAAAAGTGAGCGTTTTCTCATCTCTGCAATTCAATTAGAGTGCGATATGAGTGAGAAAGGAACACATTGTTCAGGAAAGGGAATAGACAAACTATTGTGAACAATAAATAATTTAGCTTTGAAAAGAGTCTCAGTATTGAAACATCAAAAGGCATACTAATCTTGAGTGTTTTTTTACAGAACTTGGTGCCACTGTATCTGTACTTATGCCTGGTGGGAAATAATTACGGGTACTCCATCAACCGAAATTCTAACTTCCATCAGCAAGCTGGCAGTATCCTGTCCTACAATCTTTTCCATTAACCTCCCCTTCCTCAGACACACGAATACTGCTTCAGAATATAAGTGGGTACCTGTCGGCGAGGGAGCGAGCCTTAGCGAGCTGATGATCTACTTCCCAACCGGGGTGGGAGTGAGCGAACCCAGCGGACCGGTGCCCCCACACCTCTAGCGACAGAGCACCATCCACACAGTGCTCCAAAAAGTCTTCAGTGACGGGGATGTGGTAATCCTTTGTGTGATCAAACTAAGGAGAGGGAAACAGTTGATCAGGTTGTTGCTGTGAAGAATTATGAACAGATAAATTTATTGCGAGAAGCCAACTCAGCAAGATACACAACTCAGACAAATTATTTTCTCTCATCTCATGAATGTTGTAATAATTATTAGTACATGTAATAATGGGTAGTTAGGGTAATGAATAACAATGCACTGTACATAAAACTCTGATAGGTAGCTCATACTAACACGCGTAGCTGCGATCTACCTTAAAGCTGATGCTTTCCCCCTGAGAAGACGGATGGGAAGGATACTCGTTATCCACAACCGGGGCCACCACTTCAGTCTCTTCCTGCCCCCACATGTGGTACTGGCAGAATACGAAGTGTGACAGTGACGGCGGCAGACCCGTGGCCTGCTTGATGCTCACCTGAACGCAGCGGAAATGGTAATTATTTCTATTGATGATGGCAATACTGTGAAAAAGACAATCATTTGAATGGAGAAGTGATGAACAATTTCAAATAAAGAAAATGTCCATGATAGCGTTGGGTGTAGGAGAAGGGATTCAGTAGCCGAGTTAAGATTTGAATCTAAGATTAGGGGCTCATCTCCACCGGAGCTTTGACGAAAACCTTAGTGAGCTCCCACGACAGCTTATGCTGCCCTACCCCTGCTGCTACATAGTTGACGGGCCACCTTTATTTCGCTTAAGCCTGCTACTACATAGTGGACGGGCCACCTTCATCCCGTTCACCCTTGCTGCTTCATAGTTGAGTGGACACCTTCATCCCATTTACCCTTGCTGCTGCGTAGTTGATGGGCCACCTTCATCCCATTTACTCTTGCTGCTATATAGTTGACGGGCCATCTTCATTATGTTTACCCCTGCTGCTACATAGTTGACGGGCCACCTTCATCCCGTTTACCCCTGCAGCTAAATAGTTGATGGGCCACCTTCATTCCGTTTACCCCTGCTGCTACATAGTTGACGGGCCACCTACATCCCGTTACTCAACGAAGCTACAAAGGTCGGGGAAGGACATCAGAGCTGCGTCAAAACTCATCCATTCACTATCGTTCTCTACATTGCGATCACTCTCGCAACCTTCACACTGATGTCACTCTTCCCTGAAACCTGCCTCACGTCATCCATCCACCTAAACTTCCAATTTGGAAGTTTGGGTGGATGACAACTCGCTTCAAATTTCAACCGCCTTTCTATCAATCTCCCATCATCCATCCTCACACTCTTCTCCAACTTCCTCACTATCCCCGTTCTTATTTGAAAACGTCACTTTTGATCTTATCCTTCAGCGTCACTCCGGACAACATCTCAAATATGTTTCATCCCGAAAACATTGAACCTTCTAGTTCTACTCTCTTCCACTCTAGCTCCCTACGTCTCAATCCCGTATAGCACTGTTGGGGAAAACTACCTCTCATACAACTATCTTTTCTTCTATACACAATGACCTACAGCTCATTACACTCATTTGTGCACTTAACACTTTACACCCATCCTTCACTCAAGATTTCACCTCCGTTTCCCTTAGTCCAGTCTTCTCCACATGAGAGCCAGAGAAATTTCTCCAATGCCTCTTCATTTAGGTGAACATTGATTCGGATCGCATCGTCATTTCTCGAATGTTGCATAACCTTACGTTTGCCCACATAAACTAGCAGCTCTATCCTCTCATACACTCTACCAAACTCTGGCACCAGACTACTCAAGTTCCCCGGATCTGTCACCAGAGCCGTTTAGTCCACAAACAGCAGCAGACTAAATTGTCAATTCCGCAAATTTCCTCCTAACAACTGTAAGCCTAGACCCAATACACTCGCGTTCACCTTCCCCACGACTCAATCCATGTTAAGATAGCACAGAAAGGGAGACCTAACGTAACCCATCTCAGTCCTTTTTTAACTAGAAGCCAAGCACTTGCCTCTTTCCACACTCAGACTCAAGCATGCCAGCTGCCACCATAGAAACTCAGGACCGCCCAATGCAAATTTTCACCCCCTCCATTCAAACGCAACGCCCTAAACAATGCCTTTATGTCGACCCTATGGCAGGCCTTACCAGATCAATTAAGACCTAGAACACATCCTTTCCCATTGCAAGGTCTTTCTCATAGACTGATAATGCATCGCTGTAAAAATCAGAACTATATACCATTTACCAGTTCTGTAGCCAGTGTTCCTCGCCAGTCGCATCACCCGTTCTGTCTCTAATCCTCTTGATTCACTCTCCCGTACAACTCAACCACCACACACAACAAAGCGATTCTTCATGATTTTGTGCATTTATTTCAATCTCATTGGCCCTCATACAGCGGAACAATGAACGCACTGAGCCACTCAATCAGCACTGGTCACGCTTGACACTTTGTAACCTTCCCATCTATCCGACTGCAGTTACTTCACCCCTGTTAAGACACTCTGTAGCAACACCGTTCAAAGCCGGGGTTTCCTTTGCTTTCGTTCATCGCCTCCTGCGCCCCCTTTCGTAGTTATGTCCGCCACAATTCTTGCTCCCAAACCGGCTACAATATCTGCCACTCTGAAGTCTTCAAGATTCAACAACTCCTCGAAATACTATGCGTATTGCTCCCGTAAATCATCGCACTCTAGAAACAGCCAGCCATTTACAGCTTTCACTACCCCTCCCCATCCCATCTTCCCTATTCTCATCCTCTTCAGCGCTTTCCTGAACATTTTTTATTCAAGTAAAAATTCTCGCACAACCGCACACCCCAACGCATCAGCGTCTCTCTTTTCTCGCCTCAACACACACTGTATCTCCTTTGTCTTCTCTCTATAGTTGTCATAGGTCACCACCGACCTCGCATGCAGCCACTCCCCATAAACTTTTTTCTGGCCACCGCTTCTTCAACCTCATCACTCCACCACTCGCAACCCTGCCTCCTTCACTCGCCCGCACGGAGCACACTACACTCATTTCCCGCAAATCTCAACACCGCATCACTGGACGTGCGTTTTCCTCGTTTCTTCTTTCAACGCCTGTTGGAACTCCTCAGCTCCACATGCCACATTCAGCTCACTCACCTTCACTAGCACTCTTCCTCCTCCCCGTTTTGTATTCCTCTTCTACTCCTGCTCTACTCTCGGTCATCCTTCCAGCAAATGATCAGACGTTCCGCGCCACTCTCATCTCATAAACTGCGTCTAAAAGCATACCCAGTATTCTCTTTGAAATAAAAACAAAATCCATCCACGCTCTATCCACCACTGCACCATGGGCCATCGTTATTATAGTCTACTTGTGGAAATCTCGCTTCTTTAAAATATAACTTTTGTTATCTCGATTCTCTCAATAAAAAGCTATATCTCTGTAATGTAGTAAGAGCCATTGTGTTATCATGCGCTTCTGCTTTTTATTCGAATTAATCTGATGAAGAGACATTACAGAGACGATTTTGAGATAGTCTTGATAACATTCGTCGAATGGCACTACGCTGGAACGCATGGCGATCACTGGAAAATGCTTGTCGACCGCTTTGGCCACGAAAGGAACCCCGCGCGACTCCCTTCTGGAATAGCTGAGGCTTCTGTGCCACTGGCGGTGCAGGGGTCAAGAAACCTGAAGTGGATGGGGTCTAAAATGAGAGGACCTCCGTCCTGCTTCGGAAGGTTTCAAGTGACTGGAAAGCATTCAAGATCGCCCCATCGGTTAGGGATTGCGGTTGAAAAATTGATCCAGGTAGACCGGCTGCCCAAACAGACTCCGGAGAAAGCTTGTCCAGAGTCTGAAGGCAAATTTTGTATCGCCACTGAGCTACTTCGATCAGGGATCCCGACAACACTTTGTGAATGGAGCCTGTGGAGTGCTCCGATAAACAATGCAGTGACTGTGGGGTAACTCGCGTGCCATCTGTTAAGATGAGATCACGAATGCGAGCAAAAATACTCGTCAGTGACGCGCTGAGGATATAACCGGGCAGGTTCTGAGCGACCTGAGCGCGGAGCTGGAGATCCTTCGTACGTACTTCTGTAGTAATGAGCTGGGAAGAAAAAGCGATCTTGCCCTAGTGGTCTCAAAATGAGCCTTTAGAGGGACGATCGGCGTATTAGCGAATTCCATCAGGGCCCTGATTCTATGGCAGCCTGATGTAAGTGCAAAATGCGCATCCGACCAGGAGTAGAGCTCCTTTGGGGCCGAATTGGTGGGCAGGGTGTCATCAATTTGAGTGGTGAGTTTTGGGGGTGCATCTGGTTTACGTTCCAGTTGAACAATCCGTCATCATTGATCCACCCCTCGATTGACTTGTTGCTCGAATGCAAAAGACAAATTCAAGAATCTGGGTCGAAAGCTTTGTAGAAGTAGCCGGCGGCAGAATAGGAGTGGACCTTTGGACTTAGTGCTCATCAGGTCCAGCGGAGAGGAAATGAAGTTAGAGCCTCGTACTTGAACTTTTATAATGTTATTATTGGGTCTGTCTCATTGCACGATATTTATTCTAAACGCCTCAATGATAGGACTGCCTGGAGGCACTTTCATGGCTGATAAGCCTATGTTGCACCCAACTGGCCGGTATACGTGACCTTCAAACAGCAGGAGTGCCTTAGGCATTCGGAATGTATGTCATCGTTGGGCAGTGGATAGGCACATTGTGAGCCTGTGACGCGGTCATCAGAGGAATCTCTTGGTTTGCAGAGCCGTCTTGTGACTCGCGATCGCTCGCCTGTCGCTGAGGTGATATTGAATATCGTTACTGAAACAATGCAGAGACAAGTATGAAGTGGATGTTCTTGTCCAAATATACGCTCGCAATCACCGCCACATAGCACAAAATAATGAATGTGTGAGTGTAAATAATAGGTGTGTTACCAATAAATTCGGTATGAGCCATATAACAATGCAAATATACGACGAATGTAGTTCATAATTTCATTATTGTGCGATGAGGCATGCAATGTAGACCCGAAAACCACTGTTGGCGTTGGATTTCAGTGTCAAGCATTGTAAGCGTCCGTAAAGACGTTGGGGCGGTTATATGCATAAGGCTGAAATTAATCCAATGTCGCTGAGAAGCCACTGTATATTGTTGGGTTTGCAGAGAGACACTGACTTTTGACCCTCGGGACGTCATATGTGACACCTGATCCTCTGGTTCAGAAGATATGCTTTCAATGATGCTCCAAGCGATCCATCATCGTCAGATGGTTGGCTTTACGTGTTGCTCCAAACCAAGCTATAATCGCTCAGAAGACTTTTGTTCAAAAGATTTGCTCAGATTGATGCTTTAAACGAGCTATACTCGTTCAGCAGACGTACTATACATGATTCTCTAAACGAGCTATCATCGTTAAGTTTACTTGCTAGAAAGGATGCTCTAAACGAGCTATCATCGTTAAGTTTACTTGCTATAAAGGATGCTCTAAACGAGCTATCATCGTTAAGTTTACTTGCTATAAAGGATGCTCTAAACGAGCTATCATCGTTAAGCATACTTGCTATAAAGGATGCTCTAAACGAGCTATCATCGTTAAGTTTATTTGCTATATAGGATGCTCTAAACGAGCTATCATCGTTAAGTGTACTTGCTATAAAGGATGCTCTAAACGAGCTATCATCGTTAAGTGTACTTGCTATATAGGATGCTCTAAACGAGCTATCATCGTTAAGTGTACTTGCTATAAAGGATGCTCTAAACGAGCTATCATCGTTCAGTATACTTGCTATAAAGGATGCTATAAACGAGCTATCATCGTTCAGAAGATTTGCTTTAAATGATGGTTTAAACGAGCTATCATTGTTCAGAAGTCTTGCTTCAAATGATGCTCTAAACGAGCTATCATCGGTCAGAAGACTTGTTTCAAATGACGCTCTAAACGAGCTATCATCGTACCGTAGACTTTCTTTAAATGAGGCTCTGAGCCAGCTATCATCGTCCAGAAGTCTTGCTTTTAAATAAAGCTTTAAACGAGCTATCATCGTTCAGTAGACTTACTGTAAATGGTGCTCAAAACGAGCTATCATCGTTTAGTATACTTGATATAAAGGATGCTCGTAAACTAGCTACCATCGTTCAGAAGATTTGCGTTTAAATGATGTTTAGCACGAGCTATCATCGTTAAGAAGTCTTGCGTTAAATCATGCTCTAAACGAGCTATCATCGTTTAGGAGATTGTTTCATATGATGCTATATCTAAATCAGCTATTATCGTCCATGGAGACGCTTAAATTGATGCTCTAAACGGGCTATCTTCGTTCAGAAGATTAGCTTTAAATGATGCTCTAAACGAGCTATCATCGTTCAGGAGAGTTGTATCAGATGATGCTCTACCTAAACGAGCGACCACACGCTTAAAATGATACTTTTAAACGAGTTATCTTCGTTCAGGAGACACGCTTCAAACGATGCTCCATTTAATAACTAAACGACTAGAGTACGATATGGTGCGCAACACATCCTTGCGTACCCTATCGTACTGGCCGGTGTGTCGTCACTTGTTAACAGGTTGTCGTCTGCTAAAGAAGACGGCTGGATGCCTCTCGGCCGGCTGTTGTCGTACGATCCAAGATGGCGTCGGACGCCAACCGACTGTCCGTGCAACCCCCCATTTGACACAAAATAATTTGCATGTAGGTATGAAAGGCTGTCTACAGACCGCTGACTTCAAAATCAAAGATCAATTGCAGGCATCTGCCTATAGCAGACATCTGCTGATAGAAGGTATCTGCTGATAGAAAGGATCCGGTTACAGTGCGTCATTTGTTAGCCGGCTGTCGTCTGCTTGGACGGCGGCTCGACGTCACTCGGCAGGCCGTTGTCGTACGATCCAAGATGGCGTCGGACGCTAACCGACTGGCCGTGCAACACCCTATGTGACACGGAGTCATCTGCACGTAGGTATGAGAGGCTGTCCGCAGACCGCTGACTTTATGACTAAACAGCAATAGCAGGCAGCAGCCTATAGCAGGCATCGGCCTACGGCCGGCATCGGTCAACAGCCGGGCTCGGTCTACATCAGCCTATGGCGGGCATCTGCCTATGGCGGGCATCTTCCCTGCAAGCAGGGTATCAAAACCAAATGTTGGACGGTTCGCGAAGGAACGTCTTCCGTGACACATTCATCTGCATGTCGGTATGAAGGGCTGTCCGCAGACCGCTTAATTTAAAACCAAACACCGATGATGTCAGCTGTTAGCAGTTGGCGTTTGCCGGCGACGAGAATGTGACACAGATACAGCATAAGATGTACGCATTTCTGCAATTGCAGTTCCCATCTCTGGCTCTGTAATGACAGTGGATCACTAGTTCACTGCCCAGATGGGCTGCTGCGTACTTTTCTTAGCTGCCTTTTAAGCCAGGTGCGTGGACTGTAACAGTCCAGTGTGCGGTTAAGCTGTATTCTGTGGAGCTCTGTGGAACAACCTGTCGCTGTGGAGCAGGCAGCACGAATGAATGCCAGGGTATGGTAGACCTCACTTATATAGAGCGGGAGAGTGTTCGGATTGTCGAAAAAGGCCGGAAGACATAAAACGCCGAATATCGTTGTATAAAGTCGCATGACAAAAACGCAGAATTTCGTCAAATAGTCGAACACATAAAAAGTAGGAAAAATTCGAAAAACAAAAATGTGCAATTTTTCGAAAAATGTTGTGACATGAAAATTTCGAGAACGGTCGAAAACTTCTTTCGACGAGTGTTATCAAGATCCTCCAAAATCGTCACTGTAATGTTTCCCAATCAGATTCATTCGAATAAAAAGCAGAAGCGCATGCTAACACTAAGGCTCTTACGGAATGGCAGAGAAAGCCAGTTTCCCCCCACCATCATCCGCTCCATTCAAAAATTCATCAACTTCTCTTCTCTCCACGCTCATTTCTACCGGAGGCGCTATACCTCCCTACTCCAATCACCACCACTACGTCTTCAATTTTCGCATTTAGTTCTTCCAGTCCCACTACGGTGTATTGGCTTCTGAGACTCTCAATACAAGTACAGACAGATATTTTTCCAATACCAAGTTGACCTTCCCACACGACAATCTACGAGATTTCCTTCCACTCCGTAACGCCTTTACCCAACCGACTCGATAACAGCGCCCCACTTTCTCGTGACAATTTCTCTCTACGCCCGACTGCCTTCCAATTACCGCATCAAACTCACACGAGTCCCTACTTCTCAAAACTTCCGTCTCACTAAGCACCAAACTCCATCCTCACCAATATCTCGCCAATCTCTCTCCCCACTGCTTCATCCGTATTACAACCACGGACATTTATAATTATTTCAA
>SDVV010004902.1:0-19731 GCA_016164225.1 Gammarus roeselii | reverse complement strand
CAGTAAGTGTTTCACGCTGATAGCCACTTGGTGGCAACAGGGGCAAGGTGGCGCGTTTGGTCCTATGCCGACATCCATCAGGTGGTTGTGAGTTATCCCCGTGTGTCCCGTGCACAAGCGGTTGATGAACACTTGGTCTTTTCTGTTGGTGAACTTTGTTTCCCATTCTCCGACTGAGGGTTTGTTGTTCTTGGTGAGTAGATGCCAGTTTAGCAAGCGAGTCCGCAAGTTCGTTCCCTCTCCGCGTGCCCGGGGATCCAGCAGAATTCCACTGCCTGACCCGTCTCGGTCATCACAAAGAGATCGTGCTGCATCTTACATACGTAGAACAGGATGTTCCTAGTGCAGTGTTTTAAGCTGGGTGAGGACACTCAGGCTGTCTAAGATTACGACGTATTTGGGGAAGCGATGTGTTTTTGCGATAGAGACGGATCAGCGAAAGAGAACGTCGAACACCTCAGAAGTTCCCCATCGACAGGAGACCTGACCCACGTTGTGGTCGATGACACCAATGACCGCTTCTCGAGGCTGGACGCGAATATGATTGGAATGCAGACTGTCCTGAGCAGGATAAGCAAAATGATGGGCCTTCCCGAGCTGGAGACTGAGGACTGCTCGGCGCCCTCCAGTGGAATCGGTAAACGCCTTACCTAACTCGAGAACCTTTTTGCAACTATGAACACGTGACTGGATGAGCTGATGAAGAGAATAGAAGCCAAGGAACCCGTAACCTGTTCGTGTGCTTCTGCCTCTAACCTCTCTGATAACATCGCTCTCCTCCCAGCCGAAACTCATAATGCTCGAACACCAAGAAGTGTAAAGAGGAGACGAAACAGTCGATTTGATGACCACAACCTATTCAACAACATCCTTAAATTCCCGAACACTTGAAAATTACATCCGATGTCAATGACAGACCGGATACTTGCCCACATAAACTACGAGAAGAATTGAACTCCATGACTGGCCGTTCAATTCTCAACATCACCGCCAGAGGTGACAATAGCTTCACCATTAAAGCAGACACAAAACTTCAATGTGACAAAATCACACCACACCCAGCCTTTTCCATGAGTTCAGGCCTGATTTACATCGAGGGTCTCCCGAGTGATGAAGCTGACGATTTCATCACCGGACTCGTCCAAAACGAGGAATGTGTAGTTGAAGCAAAAATCGCACCAAAAATCAAGCCAAAAAGTAACACCACTACGGCCCTTCTGCTTAAATCTAATTGCCCCACCCACCTAACTACATAGACATACCTTTCTTTGACGCCAAAACCAAGGTTACACCCTTCGAAAGACGTCCGATGCGATGCTATAAATGCCAGAAATACGGACACACGAGCAGAGATTGTCACGGTAAGCTAAGATGCTCACACTGTCCCTAAGACGACCACGATAAACGGGACGATCCCTTGTCGTGCCCATCCGTAGGATCTCACTGCTTTTACTGCAAAGTAAACGGACACCCAACGGGAAATGGAGACTGCCCCCAGGACAAGACTGAGAGGGAGATCCTGTAATACCAAACGGAGCACAAAGTCGGGCGACGAGAGGCGGCGGCCGCGATTCGCTCTTTCCAGGCTGACCCTCCCACCCAGGAGAGAAGATCGGCATCATTTCCTACCCACTTCCTCATAACGATTCTAGAGAGCGATGCGAACAATGCTGCTCCCTCAGCGGAACCATCCACTATGATGTACTCACTCTCCAAACAACTAGGAGGCAAACCGAAGGACGTAAGTCAACAGGGAGAGAAGTATCCGGCCCACGTCGTAAATATCGATCAAAGTACCGCTACATAAAAATTTAACAGAATGGACAAACACATATTAACTGTCGAAATACATCCGTTCTTCAATGCTATAAGACGAATTATATACACTTCCAACTACACTCCCAAAACTGACCTAAGTGCTTTTGCAGCTGGTTTAGCAAAGGATTATGGAATAACCAACGTTTCCCGAGCAAAATGGATCAAACCCCGAAACATCCACACAACCGCATACCAAATCACTTTCCCAGGATGGGACACACCGTAATTTATAGTAATCCCAAGCGAAAAGGGAAAAACAAAAACTTACCCAGTGGCGACATGGCCTGCAATGTGCAAAAAATGCCTGAAATACGGCCACGTCATCAAATACTACCAGCCAACGCTGTAAGAGGTGCGCACAGCCCACCAACCTAAATGCTACCACTGCTCATGCCTCCATGAGGCAGGCGACCGCGACTGCCCAAAGCAGATGGACCAGAAAGCAATGACAATCATACAAAATGACCGCAGAGTCACACGAAAACAAGCCATCCAAACCTTTACGACGAAAACCCAAACTGCCGTGATTTAATTTACGCCAAAGCAGTTAAATCTGCTACTAAGTCTACCCCAACAGACAATATTTGTGTACAATTGACACAAACTTCTACCATGACCCCAAAATCCCTCTCCAGTACTAACAATACCACAACCAGCCCAGCGACCGCCCTCGTAATAGAGGCGGGCGCCCCAAGCCACGAATCCGCCAGTGCCCAGGAGAGCATTACGATAGATGCTGCCTCTGCCGACCACCATGGAGAGGTTCAATAAACCAAAAATCAAAGGCGAAGAGACGAAGATTCCGACGACGACGACCGCGAGATACGAACCTCAGCTCGCCTCGATCAGAGCGTTGAACGACTTCTGACCATCTTAACTGCGATCGCACCCAGAGAAAACTATAAAAAGGTATTCAACCCTCAGCTAACATGCCCGACACAAGAACATCTCCCAAGTGAGAACGACCATCGTCTGCGCGAGGACGCGTTGAAAATCTTCAACAAAGAACTGATACCCAAAACCACTGATCGACCATGCACCGCACTCGACTCAAATACCCCAACGACCACTACTCAGCCTTTTAAACTGTTTAAAAAAAACTCCATATAAGAGATACGCGCTCGCTCAAAAAACAAACACAACGATCGTTTCCCTCTAGTCCTCCTCCTCCTACAAGAGCACTCACAGCCGACAACTCAGTGAGTCTAGGAGATCATGTTCTGCAGAAAGCGGACGCTCTTGCGAACATTGCGCCTCATAGACACGAACACCACAAAAGTTCTAACAAACCAAGCGACCGCTCCTGACCATGAAGATATGAGCGTGATCAGATCCAAAATGAACAACAATACAATACTTCAGTGAATTGCCAGGAACTTGGAAGCAAGAAAGATGAATTATTATCCCTAATCTCCACTCATAAGCCTTTGGTGGTAGGCCTGTAGGAGATCAAACTACGCGACACAGCCACCTTCACAATCCCTCAATATGTCATACTTTGTCGCGGAGGGCACAATAATGTGACTGCACACGGCGGAGTGGCACTTATGATCCATCAAAGCATACCTCATCACCTCCTCCCTCTGAGAACAGAACTCCAAGCTGTTGCAGTGAAGATATGCATCTCAAGACCAATTACAGTGGTATCTATCTACTCGTCACAAAACCACGACCTCACGGAGGCACTAATGACCGATCTGCTTAACCAATTGCATCATCCCCTACTCCTCCTTGGAGACTTCAACAGCTACCATGAAGTGTGGGGATGCGTGAGTACAGACCCCAGGGGAGTGATAATGACCAACACCATAGACTCTCACAACCTGGTCCTTTTCAACGACGAACAACCCACTTGAATTGCCCTCGAAAGTGAAACCGTCATCGATTTATCAATCTGTTCCCCCACTTTAGCGCGCCAACTCATTTGGGGAGTCCTGCCTTCAACACACGACAGTTATCACAACCCAGTGATCATATCGCTCCTTACTAACCTACCAAACATCGACGCACAGGAACTTTGAATCAACTACCGGAAAGCCAGCTGGGAGGAATACTCGACACATGTCGAATGGGACGATGTGGAGGGCCTTCCCGAAGACATTTCAGAGCGCGACCTTGTCATGCATCTATAAGTGAAATTCCAAGGTGCAGCTGTTGCATGCATTTCTCAATATTTACCCTCAACTTGTTTCCCAAAACCTTGGTGGTGCTCGGAGGTAGAAGAAGCAATGGACCAGCGTGAAAGGATGTACGGGGCCTTCCGCCGCGCACGTTCCCCCAGGAACCGAGTTGCCTGGAAAAGGGAAACTGCCGTGCTCAACAAACTTAGCGTAGAGAAGAAGCGATAAAGCTGGACCCAATTAGTCTATACAATCAATCGAGATTCCCTCATTCCCAAGTGTGTGGAAAAATCAGACGCATCCAAAGTCGCCCCGCGCGACCTATCCATATATTGTCGGACGGAGACATTCAGCCAAATATCGCAATCAACAAATTATGCGGCTTCTTTCCAACGAGAAAAGATCCCAAGAGAAAGTGAGCATATTGACTTCACTTCCGCAATAAAGAATTCTACAACAAACCTATCTCCCTCTACAGTATGCTATCGACCACACTCGTGAAACCTTACCCGGGCTGGACAGAGTGCACATTAATATGATCAATCACCTTCCTGACAACGCTCTCCAGCACCAACTAAATGTGTTCAATACGTTGTATTCAAATTCATTCTTTCCCAATCAATGGCGGGAATTCGTAATTATCCCGATACCCAAACCTGGAAAATGTCACAGCGACCCACATAACTATCGTCCCATTGCCCTAACTAGCGTCCATGTAAGACTATGGAAAGAATGATAAACTCACGCCTAGTCGACTACTTTGAAATGCATGCCGGCCTTAACAACATCCAGTGCGGTGGCCGTAAGCGCCACTCCACAACGGACAACCTCGTACGATTAGAATCAGACATTAGACAGGCCTTCGTCCGAAAAGAAGATGTGGTTTTCATATTTTTCGACGTTGAAAAAACATACGACACTACGTGGAAATACGGGATCATGAAGGATCTCCACCGTAAAGGTTTTAGAGGTCACCTACCACGTTTTATTCGCCAATTTCTACAAAACCGCAACTTCAGGGTCAAGGTTGGCGACACTCAGTCTCCGTCATACCCGCAAGAAATGGGCGTTTCCCAGGGAAGCGTCCTCAGTGTCACTCTTTTTATCCTCAAAATCGATCAGTTAGCCGACATTCTTCCCCGAGACGGAAGTATGCTCTCATCACTATACGTGGACGACCTACAAATAAGCTACAGACGCCCTCCAGAAGTGCCTAAGCCTAGTCGGGAACTGGGCTTCTCTGAACGGATTCCGATTCTCGACCTCTAAAACTAAAAGCATGCACTCTACCCTTGTGCCCGGTTTACACCTGAAACCAGCTCTAACGCTGGACTACACCCCTATAGTATACTAAGAAACTATAAAATTCCTGGGTCTTGTGTGGGACCCTAAACTCACGTGACGACCCCACATCGCAGCCCTGGCGACTCGCTGCAGAAGGTCGACGGAACTTATCCAATCGGTAACATCCCTGAAATTCGGTGACGACATGGACACCGGAATGACGTTGTTCAGAGCAATGATACGATCGCGCATGGACTGCGGAGCCGTTGTCTACGGATCTGCAGCGAAAACTACTCTCGGCCCTCTCTCGACCATTGCAAACAACGCTATTCGTATCACAACCGGCTCGTTCCGCTCCACTCCAATTGAATCCCTTAACGTGCTTGCTAACGAACTTCCGCTCCGGCGAGACAAACTTTTGCTACAATACTATTTTAATCCTAGAAGTTCAATCAGCAACCCGGCAATCAGCCACATCACAAACATATCCGATAAGCGCGTTTTTGCGGCTAAAAATAATATATGCATACCGTTTTCCCTACGTGTGGACAACCTGCTGAACTCGTTGAACATCAATCGTTAAGCTATTAAACCTTCATTCTCCTACCGAATCCTTCAAATTAACACACCAACATGAATGATCAACCCACCACCGGTCAACCTAGACTTGCAAGTGTACTCTAAGGCAACTACTTCAACCAACGCGTACAGGCAGGAATTCCTAGGACTACTTGAGGAAGAATATTAAGAGCACCGCCATATATACACAGACGGCTCCGAAACCGTGGACGGAGTGGGAGCCGCTGCTGTGTGCGGATACATCCCACTCTCGGCCACCCTCCCACAAGAAGCCTCCGTGTTCTCTGCAGAGCTCCACGCACTCGAACTAGCCATCTCTATTGCAAAAACAGATCTTTTCTCAAAATACGACGTATTCTCAAACAGTCTGACTGTCCCCACTCAGCTTGAAACACTGCACTACGAACATCCAGTTCTACGTAAAATGCAGCACGACCTCTTCGTGATGTTGAGACGGGTCAGGCAGTTGAATTCTGCTGGATCCCCGGGCACGCGGGAATAAGAGGAAACGAACTTGCGGACTCGCTTGCTAAACTGGCATCTACTCAACAAGAACAATTTTTCGCAATCCATCATCGAGACTGGTTTCCTATCATCAACTCCCATATAACATCCCAATGGGATGAAATGTGGCAACAGAGTGGACAAAAAATGCTTGCAGTCAAACCCTCAATCGGAGAATGGGAAACAAAGTTCACCAACAGGAAGATCAAGTGTTCATCAACGGCTTGTGCACAGGACACACGTGGATAACTCATAACCACCTGATGGATGTCGACACAGGACCAAACACGCCACCTTGCCTCCGTTGCCACCAAGTGGCTACCAGCGAGGAACACTTCCTGATGGATTGCAACGCACTCGCGGCAGCCCGACGAGCGTTCTTAAATCCCCCGTGTAACCTACAAATCCTACTCATTGACCCAACCTACCATAAAAAGCTTATTGCTTTCGGAAAACACACCGGACTATACGAAGCTGTCTAAGCCTCAAACAACTGTGCAAGTGAGGCGGTCTCTTCACCCCATTACGCAAAGAGATAACAATACATTTACGAAGATACGCGTTAACTCTTTACTCTCTTGTACGCGCTAGTACGCAAACATGCCACAGTTAAAATATGTTCTGACTTCATCTTTACATGACTAATATTTTCGCACGCGAGGCCGTGCGAACTTACCTGAATCAGTGACGGTCGCGCCCTACGGGGGAGCCTATTATGACTCACGTTGAGGCTCCGGTGGAAATGGGGCTCAAATTGAATCAAAATAATATGACCGATGTTGTGATGTCTAGTTAGTCGTGTGACCGATATTGTAATGACAACTAAGTCGTACTATCGACGTTGTGAAGCTAAGTCAGTCGTACTATCGAGGTTGTGTCGCCTAGTTAGTCATACGACCGACGTTATGTTGGCTAGTTAGTCGTATGACGACGTTGTGTTGTCTAGTTGTTCGTGTGACCGGCGTTGTGTTGGCTAGTTAGTCGTTGAATATGATTTAAAGTATAAATATTGTGCATAAAACAAATATGAGGGGGGAAGTGAACTTTCTATTGCATTGGTATATAGGAGGATAGAAGGTGAGGACTGAAGTTGAGGATAGAAGGTGAGGATAGAAGGTGTGGATAGAAGGTGAGGAAAGAAGGTGAGGGTAGAAGGTGAGGATAGATGGTGAGGATAGAAGGTGTGGATAGAAGGTGAGGAAAGAAGGTGCAGATAGAAGATGATGATAGAAGGTACGGATAGAAGGTGAGGATAGAAGGTGTGGATAGAAGGTGAGGAAAGAAGGTGAGGGTAGAAGGTGAGGATAGATGGTGACGAAAGAAGGTGAAGATAGAAGGTGAAGATCGAAGGTGAAGATAGAAGGTAAGGATAGAAGGTGAGGATAAAAGGTGAGGAGAGAAGGTGAGGGAAGAAGGTGGGAATAGAAGGTGCGGATAGAAGTTGAGGATAGAAGGTGAGGATAGAAGGTGCAGATAGAAGATGATGATAGAAGGTACGGATAGAAGGTGAGGATAGAAGCTGTGGATAGAAGATAAGGATAGAAGGTGAGGATAGGAGGTGAGGTTAGGAGATGAGGATAGAAGGTTAGGATAGTAGGTGATGATAGTAGGTGAGCATAGATGGTGAGGATGGAAGATGAGGATAGAAGGGGCGGATAGAAGGTGATGATAGGAGGTGAGGATAGAAAGGGCGGATAGAAGGTGAGGATTGTAGGTGATGATAGAAGGGGAGGATAGAAGGTGAGGATAGAAGGTGAGGATGGAAGGTAGGGATAGGAGGTGAGGATAGTAGGTGAGGATCGAAGATAAGGATAGAAGGTGAGGATAGAAGGTGAGGATAGAAGGTGAGGATAGAAGATGAGGATAGAAGGTGAGGATAGGATGTGAGGATAGAAGGTGACGATAGAATATGAGGATTGAAGGTGAGGATAGAAGGTAACGATAGAAGGTGAGAACAGAAGGTGAGGATATAAGGTGAGGATAAAAGGTGACAAGAAAAGTTGCGGACAGAAGGTGACAAGAAAAGTTGCGGACAGAAGGTGCGGATATAAGGTGCGGATATTTGGTGAGGATAGAAGGGGAGGATATAAGGTGCGGATTGAAGATGCGGAAAGAAGGTGAGGAAAGAAGGTACGGATAGAACTGAGGATAAAAGGTGCGGATAGAAGGTGAGGATAGAAGGTGAGGATAAAATGTGAGGATAGAAGGTGAGGATAAAAGGCGAGGATAGAATGTGAGGATAGAAGGTGCGGACAGAAGGTGAGGATAGAAGGTGAGGATAGAATGGGAGGATGGAAGGTGAGAATAGAAGGTGAAAATAGAAGGCGAGGAAAGAAGGTGAGGATAGGAGGTAAGTGCATCAGGACAAACGTCGGTTAAGATGACATAACAAATATGACACGAAAAAAGGACAGGCAAGAACGGGCTAGAAGTACGTGAGGTCACGCCTCCTCGTCATTGCACGACCGTTAGTCGTTGGGTCACAACTCCTTGTCAGTGCACGACCGTAAGTCGTTAGGACACGACTCCCCGTCATTGAACGACCGTTAGTCGTAATTTACCATGGTTGATTTTTTCTAATATTTCATTACTTAATCATTCGTCCCAACTTTAAAGTAAAGCCAGATATGATTTATTCTCGTGAGCAGTGCAGTTTTTTTCGTTTCAATTGCCGTCTTCGGCGCATAACATCCAAGTTTGAATTGAATTCGGGCTGCAAACATTTGGTGCTCAACTTTCCTGCAGAGTTTTGACTTATAATTAAGTTACGTCCCCGAATGCAACTACAGCCTATGGAATTAATGTATGTTTAAGTAAAATATTCATCTGTCTCCGAATGCATTGCATTTTAGACTGAACAAAAATCAGGCCCAATGTATTTGTCTCAAACGTTCACCTAGTACGTGTTGCGTTTCATCCAGCAGGTGCAGCATGTGTTCTCGCGGCTTCAGCAGGCTGATGTATAGTGTCTGTCGCTGCCCAGCAAGCTCTGCATTGCGCACGCCTCCAGCGAGTGCCCGCCAGGCTTTGTTGCAGTCGCCTCTCAGGCACCCACGGAAGAAAGCCAGAGAACACCTGCAAACATTAGTCATATATATATATATATATATATATATATATATATATATATATGTGTGTGTGTGTGAGTAAATGTGTATAGATCATTTATTTTCTCAATGAAATACGAATCCGCGCCGACTTGAGATGAGCCTTGACGAGCTCATTTTGAACTTTTGTTTCAATTCAAAGAGTGCATCAGAAAATTGGTTTCCATTCGTAAGACACAAGAAAGGAAAACCCACGGCCAGACGATGGAAGTAAAATACTTAATTAATATTAACAAAATGCGTCTGGCAAAGGAGTTCTGTTTTGAAGATGAATCCGCTAGATGCATTTAGGTCTTGAAGCAAATAGCGTACTAGCCATCGAAGGGAAAGAATAAGTTGCCTGGTATCATGACAAATACTTCATAAACAAATTATATAAAGCTGTTTTCAGACCAAACCTGATTCTAAATATAACCATTATAATACTTCTTTATTGTTGACCAAGATACTAGCAATAAGGAATTAACAAAGTTGTTGATGGTAGGTAGAGATAAATTCATTCACTACCCTTCGTTATAATTAAATGTTAACAAAATTCACGTACCAAATTTTGTTTTCAGAACAGCTCACTCTGACAAAGACTAGTTACGTATCATCTGTGTATAGTACTATTTCTGTATTTTGTCAATTGGGACGATGTGAATAAATTTCAAGCCCATTTAAACCTTAAAATTTCACAATCCATCAACTTATTGAGATGAGCCAGATGGGTGAGAAGATAGTCAGCATGTCCAAAGTAATGAACAAAGTCTAAAAGGTACAAGGTCTCCTTGTGGTACTTACTGAGCTGTCATGACAGGTGATATGATCTTCAACTGGTAGAAAGTCGCGATCAGAGTGCTGAAAGTACAGGATCCAGGGTCCCCTTGTGGTCTAGAGTCCCCTTGTGATTGGTAAGTACGTCAAAAGGTACGAAGTCGTGATCAGACTGATTAAAGCAGAGATCCAGGGTGTCATTGTGGTACTTACTTAGGCGAGTCCAGATTCGCGAGAAGATCATCAACAGGTTCAAAGTCTCGTCCAGAATGGTTAAAGATAAGGTCCAGGGTCCCCTCGTGGTACTTTCCAATGGCCTTCATGAGCGGTTCCAGCGCGGAGGGCAGCGCGGAGAGCGGTACCCTGTTTGTATGTACGGCCAGATATTGGAAGACGGTGCTGGGGAGGCGTTTGGTGAGCGAAGTCATTTCCATCTCCGTAGTCACATTCAGCCGATTAGCAACAGTTCTGGGGAGTAGTTATGGAGGTATATAATAATACCCCGGTTACGCCTTGTAGCCGGGGCGTTATGATCTTGCTACTGTAACCACTGCGCCGTGTCGTAAAAGGCGACTAAAAGAGGCGGGGCGAAAGGGCTAGGAATCCCTTTCTTTGTAAAACCCTTCCTCAAAGACGGCAAGACGAGCGGGTGAGGACCCTATTGTTAGGGTTGCTGAATGTGCGTGGCTGTAATACGAATGAAGTAAAGAAGAGAGATTGGTGAGATGTTTGTGAGGAGGAAGTTTGATGTGTTGGCTCCGAGTGAGACAAAATTGAAAGGTAAGGGCGAATGTGAGTTTGGGGTGGTAAGTGGAAGAAAGTCTGGTGTGGAGGAAGGTTGGGCACGAGAAGGTGTGGTGTTGATATTGAGTGATCGGTTGGCTAGTAGCGTTACCGAGTTCAAAGAGGTATCCTCAAGATTGAGGTGGGTGAAAGTTAAGTTAGGCGTAGAATGATGGGAATCTGTGAGTGAATACGGTCCGGGTAGCGAGAGGAGTGAAAAGAAGAGGGAGCAATGTTGGACTGACCTGAGTGTGTGTATTGAAATTTTTGGAACTCAATTCAATCTGTTTACAAGTTTACAAGTGTAAAAAGACAACAACAGGCCTTTTGGCTCAAACTGGGTTGCCATTTGAAAATAATAAGATTAGTTCTAATGTAGAACGTCTAAGATAGCATCTTGTGTCTTTATATTTTTTGTTTTAATAGATCAAGAAAGGGAGAGTTTGTTGAGGGAAATAGCATTTAAAGATGATACTCAAAACAACTCAAATCAGCACCTGAAGTGAAAGCCACCGACCCACGGTGTTGATCTGAGATTGTCACAGTTTCATTCCTCGTTAAACCAATACTGACCAGTGTCATTGCTGAACACCATTTTGCAACGAGCAGGTACCAATGCCGGGCACCTTTTTTACCGTGCTAGTGCCGATGCCGGGCGCTGATTGAACCGTATGGGTGTCAATGCTGGACATCATTTTTCACGAATATACTGGCGAAAGTGCCATAAATGGGATCTATTTAGCGGCGATTTTGGTAGAATTTGTCGAGCCGTGACTTAAACGTTTCGATTGTATCGCTGTTCACAACTTCCGCGGGAAGTCTGTTCCATTCTTCGACAACCCTATACGTGAAGAAATTGCGCGTGATATTGAGTGTGGAACGCTTGCCAATAATTTTGCATCCATTATTCCTGGTCACGCCGTTCGCATCTAAAGTGAAAAAGGCTTGCTCGCTCGACGTTTTCCTTACCCTTCACAATCTTCCACACTTCGATCATGTCACCTCTGACTCAACGTTTCTCTAGCGAATAAAGGTTGAGTTCGCGCAGTCTCTCTTTGTACGATTTATTGGGCAGCGAAGGGATTAACATTCTCTACGTTAATATTGTCCTTTCTGAGGTTGGACATTCTCTACGTTAATATTGTCTTTTCTGAGGTATGGGGACCAAAATTGGACGGAATACTCAAGGTGCGGTCTAACAAATGCATTGTATAACATGCGAATACAGTTTTTGCTCTTGTACGAGATTGTGCAGGATATCATGCCTAACATTTTATTGCATTTTTTGGCTGCATCGTTACATTGCTTGCTGCTTTTCAAGTCGTTAATAATGATGACACCAAGATCTCTCTCTTCGGTGACAGGTATCAGTTTCTTTCCGGACATTGAAAATTCGTGTTTAGGTTTATGGTGACCAATGTGCATAACTTTACACTTGTCGACATTGAATTTCATTCACCAATTTTCCGACCATTCAACAATTTTGTTCAAGTCTAATTAGATTTGCTCACACTCGAGTTTGGTTTGCACTTTTCCTACTAGCTTGGTACCGTCTGCAAACATACTAATGTTCGAGAGTACGTTGCTGTCAAGATTGTTAATGAATACTATGAAGAGAACTGGACCTAACACAGATCCTTGGGGCACGCCGCTTGTAACTTTACCCAAATTGGAGGAGGCTCCATTAAGTACGACTCGCAGCCGTCTGTCCATGAGAAAGCATTTTATTCAGTAATTGAGTTCACCTCGAATACCGATGCTGTGCAACTTACTAACCAATCGTTTGTGAGGAATTTCGTCGAAAGCCTTTTGAAAGTCGAAGTAAATGATGTCGATCGGAGATTTCGCGTCGTGAAATTCAATTATATTCTTGAAAAAATGTAGCAGGTTAGTATGACATGAACGATTGCGTCTGAAGCCATGCTTAGAGTTGCCTATTAACTGATTTAATTCTAGGAATTCTGTAATTTTATCGTGAGAGATGCAAGTGCCATTTGTTAGAGATTGGGTGAAAATGTTTGCTAGATGTTCGGCAATTTTGTTCTTAGTCTCAGTATTCTGGGATAAACTTGCTCAGGACCGGGAGATTTTGTAACTTTCAATTTTTCTGTATATTTAATAACTTTGACAAGGGAAAAGTTCACTGAGCTGAGGGCTTCAATTTGTCTTTGCGCTATGATATCCTCAGGATTTTAAATTTCCGCATTCTCTGACGTAAATACAGAACAGAAAAAATGGTTAAGCAGGACACTCATTTTAGTGTCGTCAGTTTCTAGGTCACCAATACCATTTTCAAGAGGGCCAATTACAGATCTTGATTATTTTTGGCTCGATATAGAACTGAAATATTGTTTCGAATTAGTTTTGGCGTTGGCCGCAATTTCATTTTCGTAATCTTTTTCTTTATTTTCTGGACTGTCTCAAAAATCGATCTGCTGATTTTGTATTCATTTTTTTTTGCAGCATCGTCGTCTGGGTGTTTTTGTTCATTCGAGTGCTTTGCTTTCTTTTGCGACTGAAAGCGCTGCAATTCTCCTTTCTAGTACTTAGGCTGATTGACTGCTGTTTGCCTGTTTTTGCGAGGGACATGATCATTTTCAATATTTTGAAGTACACTTAAAAAATTGCTTGGCAATTGATTGACATCTTGTCCGAGGGTTATATTAGCTGACGCCATTGCCTCTCTTAAGTGATCATATTTAGCAAGTCTAAAGTTAGGGACTTTTCACATGAAGGCCAAGAACGTAAATTTTAGAAGTGGGGGGCTGATACATAATTTCTACGGATTTTTGCACGCCCTATTTAACATGGAGGCCAAAAACGTAAAATCTAGAAGTAAGGGCTAAAAACGTAATTTCTACGAATTTTTGCACGCCATATTTTACGATTGCCCGGCTGAGAATATCGTCCAAACGCAATTGGGACGATGTAATTGATAGAAAATATGTTATTTCTTAGTGTAACCGACTTAGTCGCTGTATATCTCAGACATTGTAATTGTAGGTTAAGACAAAAACTCTAGTGGTACATAACTGTAGGTACATAGAGAACACCCGGGAGGGATAGAGGATAGGGGAGGAGGATAGAAGAGAGGAGTCAGTCATCCAAACGCAAATGGGACAAAGTATGATTGGGAAGTATGTTATTACTTTAAGTGTCCGACTTAGTCGCTTGGACCGAATACTTGTAGGTTTATTTAGTACTATTCTGGTCAATTACTTTTGGGGCTCACGGAAACGCGAATGGAAGCGTCTTCGGTCACCCAACCGCAAGTGACACACACTGGAGGTCTTTTTATCCGTCTTTGTCGTTCACTGATCTTATCTTAACTCGCACTTCTGGGAGAATGCGGTTACGGCTACGGCTGGGTTACGGTTACGGTTATGGTTGACTCACGATTACGGTTACGGTTGGCTTACGGGACGATTCCGGACGGATTAAATAGATGTACGTTATTAGGTCTTGTCAACGCTACGTATAATTGTATTGGATTATTTCGTACGGTAGAGGGGTATGATATATATTACCATGTTTGTTATTGTATGGCTCATTTGAATAGGAACTTTTACTGTTCAAACCTGATTCATTTAGGGTATTCTTAATCGATGTAGTTATGCAAGAAATGGTGACCTAATACATATTATCATGTTTTGTTAGTGTAGGAAACATTTGAATAGGAACTTTTATAACGATTCTGTCTAGTTTTCAATGGTTATTGCCCATGTATTATGTTATGGATTCGATGTTGTTACCGTAGGATATCGCAGATTATGACATCTGTTTCTCTTACATGTGATGACTGTAATTTATATATGGTATTTTATAGCACAATCGATATTTTTTGATTAAATCCATTCGCTTTTTCCCCGTTGTATATATATTTTTCAGAGATTCGATCACGTCGTTAATATTAAGATAATAGCTGAAGATACGATCACGTATTTTCAGATGTATTTTTCTGTAGACAATGAAGCAAGATTTATTTATACATATTTATTTATGATATAGATACATGGCTTTACATATTGTTCATACTATGAACATTTACATCATATTAAGAACATTTTTCATCATGTTAGGTTCATATTAGGTCTGGGGTTACAGTGATATACGTTTACGCATGATCAAGTTCATATATATTTTATTTGCATGGTAGCATATAAGGAATATTTACATACTGTGAACATTTACTGGTTATAACATGTTTAAGTTGACGTATTTTTCGTCATTCACTCGGGTACATACGCCAAAGAAGGTCTCACCCGGCTTACATCTCTTACATGTTAAATCCATGTTTACATTGGTTTTATCAGCTATGACACGTCTTTTCCTCTTTTTAGTGACTGTAGGTTTACTTTCAATGGATTTTTTTGGGGGAATGTCCGGATGCCCATAAGCAAGTGTGTTGCAGGAGTCGAGATAGTAACGTTTATTTTCAAATTTACAGAGGCAATATTTATCAGTGCGTATAGTTTGAAGCTGGCATGCTTGTGCGCGAATGTTGTGTATGGTCTCAAAGTTTGTGTAGGTTTTTTGGTTATGGATGTCTCTGTATTGTTCATGTTTGATTTTGGCTTGTGTCTGGTACTGGTAATTGATACTTTTAGCAGCTGGTTTGTGCTCTCAGACTCGAGCAACATACTGTAACACGTTGGTTGCAAGCAAATGATCTCACTCGGGTAATCGTCGGCTGTTTCACTTTTCAGTAGTCCCAGCTGTCATTTCCTTGGATTCATCGTACAAGGGATGATTTTTCGGGTAGTTGGAGAAGTTCATGTATTCCGCCTTGATATAGGTCACGCCTTTGAACAAGATCAGCAACGAGTCTGTGTCAGTAGATGAGCGAAACGTTGTAACCGTAGCGTGATTTCAGTATGTGTCATAAAAGAAGCTGTAGACTTTTGCACTAGCTTCTGTTTGGAGCTGATGAGATATATATCTATGTTACCTTAGGTAGCCGAGTGCAATTTCAATTTGCCTTAAATCTATCGCATTTTTTAAATGCAAGGCAGGAGGCGTTGTAGTGCATTTCAATGCAAGTCATGTTGCACATCTGCAATTTCTCCATCGTACAAGGAATGATTTTGAGGTAGTTGGAGAAGATCATGTATTGAGCTTGAGGAGATTGACGCATTTTCCGCCTCAATATCGGCCATACCTTATAACTGGGATAATATCTATCGCGTTTCAACGCAACCCATTCTGTATTGCAACTCATTGTAAGTCATGTTGCATATAATGCGTTTCAATGCTAGTCATTCGAGTTAAATCTAAAATATTGCAACAAAGATTTATAAGATATATTTTCTATTGATAATAGATTTATAACACGTTTTCATTAGGGAAGTGCATGGTTTTATCATCTATATGAGAACATAACTATTCACTCCGTAAATCGACACGAGCAACTGAACAAAACATAAATGATGATTTTCGACCGCCCTCTCTGGTCTTATCTTGATCCGCGGTATCAGTGGCACTCCGCGGATTCTTTATCGATGTTGCGCAATGTTTCTCCCCTGGATCTGTCGGCTCATCATATTGATGTAGGAATTATCATCTGGGTGTGTTGTTTTTCTCTGATCTGATGGGTTCTAGACTAATGCCCTTGATACAAATTTTAGATCAACGGATACTTTTGGGAGAAGTGTATGCACCACTACCAATCCTATCCATGTAACCAAAACTTCGTTCTAGTCTTCAGCGAGCTTTTTCTCGACGCAAGTTTCTAAATAATAGTTGCATGTCTATGACATCGAATCGCTTCAAAATTTTTTTTACTATTAACAACATTACCATTCACTATATTTCCGCAGATTTACGGAATATACATAATTTTCTTAGCACTCAAACGTTTGAGACATGATTCTCTCTCCTCATGTTTCGTTACCTACAATTTTGAAACAAAGTCAGATATACATTTTAATTTATTGTTCAATTTTACACTTCTTATACATGATACCCTTTCATTGCCTCATTTGATAATTCGGTTTCCTTCAACTTTAGCAGGTTTTTCTTCACATGACAACTCCTCGATATCACTATCCCGCGTTTCAATATCACTGTTACTGGTATCCATTCCGCTTAAAGTATCCCACGTTTTCCCCATATCTTCTTTATAATCCATTTCGGCTAAGGTTTGGGTGTACTCCCCCATTTCACCCAATTTTTATACGTTCTACGTTTGGATGTTAGTGACATCGCTCTTTCTTTACTGCTCGCACCCTGTTGAGCACTGTCTATATCATTATTTTTGATACCCAAGCCCGGATTATTATGTTCTCTAAATACACCCGTTGCATCCCTAGAGCTAATATTTCCTCGTTCATTTTGAGATTATCATATTCAAGATAATGATGTCACTTGAGATGACGCCAAAACCCGAACGTCGATCTTGATTTGCATAGTTTTATCTCCGCACTTCTTTTCTGTTAAAGTATTTTCATATCAAATTTGGCAACATCCTTCTACAACGAAGACAGACCGTTAACTGAATAAGTATGAATCTGAGTCCAATTTTATATACTTTTACATGCATATATACAGGGTCGTTAGCCTCACTGTATCGGCACATGTGTCGATACAATGCATATTTACAGGTTCGTTAGCCTCTCTGTGTCGGCACATGCGTCGACACAATGCATATATACAGGGTTGTTAGCCTCACTGTGTCGGCACATGTGTCGATACAATGCATATATACAGGGTCGTGAGCCTCACTGTGTCGGTACATGTGTCGACACAGTGCATATATACATTGACTGGATCAGCTTCAAGGTATGTTATGTTAAAAGATATATTCATCCTAACCTAACTTAACCTATTGAATTCAAGAAATTAGGTATTTTCCATTGACTTCTTCATGCGTGCATACGATTTTCAGATGAATACCTAGGAAACCTAACCTAACCTAACCAACTTGAACAAGAATTATGTGTCATCTTTCTTCATATACTCCAGCATATCTTTGACGCAAATACCGAAGGCTGTTTCGTTCCCTTGAGTCCACAAATGTAATGCTTCTTCTTCTTGAACCTTGATTATTCGAAACTTCTCCAATTCAAAGTCATTCTGTTCTCCATCATTGAGGAATTGTTGCATACGTTCCAGATTTTCTCTGGTTCTTAGGTGAAATCCGTTTCCCACTACCTCAGCTCTATTACAGTCATGATGATTTTCCACTTAGATAATACCAATTTCGAGATTTGCTCCCTTATTTCCCTTGAACTTTGTTCCATACGACTGTAACCCGTCGACATTAGTTACCCAAAGCCGATTTCCTTTCTCCTTCATCCATACATGAATGTTATCTCCCACTCTTGATTCTTGCTCTACCCTCTCTGAGATAACTGTTATTTTTAACACTTGTCAATATTTGTTCGATCCGACTCATATAATCTTCGGAGATTTCTTCTTCCAAAACACGTAAACTAATTTTTGCCACGTGAACATTCATTCTTGTGTAATTGAGGATTAGCTGTCCTGCTTCACTTGCACTCAACGTAACACTGACTCCAATCTCGTTATGCAGCTAGCCTATATAATGCGGTAGCAGGCTTTTCTTTTTGCAAATTAAAAATATATCATATAAATCTATGTTTAATCAATCAATAAAAAATATATTATATAAATCTATGTTTGCAATATCCAAAAATTTACCTCGAATGGCTAGCATTGAAATGCATATATGCAACATGACTTGCAATGAGTTGCAATACAGAATGGGTTGCATTGAAAAGCGATAGATATTATTCCAGTTTAAAGGTATGACCGATATTGAGGCGGAAAATGCGGCAATCTCCTCTGGCTGAATACATGATCTTCTCCAACTACCCCAAAATCATCCCTTGTACGATAAAAAAGTTGCAGATATGCAACATGACTTGCATTGAAATGCACTACAACGCCTCCTGCCTTGCATAAAAAAATACGATAGATATTAGGCAAATTGAAATTGCACTCGGCTACTTAATGTAACATAGATTTATATCTCATCAGCTTCAAACAGAAGTTAATGCAAAGTCTACAGCTTCTTCTATGACACAAATTGAAACCACGCTACGGTAACAACGCTTCGCTCATCTACTGACACAGACTCGTTGCTTATCGTGTTCAAAGGCGTGACCTACATTGAGGCGGAATACATGGACTTCTCCAACTACCCGAAAAATCATCTCTTGTACGATGAATCCAAGGAAATGACAGCTGGGACTATTGAAAATCGAAACAGCCGACGATTACCCGAGTGAGATCATTTGCTTGCAGTCAACGTGTTACAGTATGTTGATCGAGTCCGAGGGTGCAAACCAGCCGCTAAGGGTTTCAATTACCAGACACAAGTCAAAATCAAACATGAACAATACAGAGACATCCATAACCAGGAAACCTACACACACTTTGAGACCATACACAACATTCGCGCACAAACATGCCAGCTTCAAACTGTACGCACTATTAAAAACTGCATCTGTAAATTGGAAAACAAACGTTACTATCTCGAATCCTGCTACACACTTGCCTATGGTCATCCGGACATTCCCCAAAAAAATCAATTGAAAATAAACCTACCGTCACTAAAAAGAGGAAAAGATGCGTCTTGGCTAATAAAACGATCGTAAACATGGATCTAACATGTAAGAGATGTAAGCTGGGTGAGACCTTCTTTGGCGTATGTACTCGAGTGAATGACGAAAAATACGTCAACTTGAACGTGTTATAATCTATAAATGTTCATAGTATGTAAATATTCCTTATATGTTCCTATGCAAATAATATATATA